>VXAB01008511.1:517209-612178 GCA_013399175.1 Odontophorus gujanensis
TTTGGTTTTTTTTTTTTTGTTTTTTTTTTTTTTTTCCACACAACACGAGCGTTAATGGTTTGGAAATGAAGAACAATTGCCCATTTTTTTCTGTTTAGGACTACCTTAGTTTTTCCATATAACAGTAAATGTTTAAGTTTATAGATATTTATTTCAAGCAGCTAGTTTCCATTTCATCTTGAAAACCAGAATATTTCTCTCTTTAAATATTTCTGTATAGCAAAAATTGAGTGCACTTGCAGAGGCACTTTTACTAACAGAGGTCTAACTTGGTGTGTCCATGAAGTGAAGACCACTTTTTCTTCTTACTTTTTCTTGCCGTTTACCAATATATATTCTGGCAGAATAGTTTTACTGATGTATGTTATATATAATTAATAATACAAAATATCCTCACCACTACAAGGAAAAAACTGGACATACATTATTGTCCACATTGCAGTTTTGATCTTGAAAACCATATATGCATAATATTGCCTTTTTGTGATCTTCAGGTATTGCCTACTGAAATAACTTTAAATATTTAGCATTTTCTTGCTATGTTGTGTGGAAAAAAAAATCTAGAAGATATGGCTTACGCTGATCTCCTTTCAAATGAAGTTTGCAATAAATATTCATCTTAATCAGAGGCATTGTTTACATTTGACCTTGAGTGTTTCAGCTCTACATATTTCCAGAGAACTTCTTTAAAGTAAGAATGGACTCCTATTCTCATCAAATCTGCGTATTATACAGGAATATATATTTTTTGTATATAATTTTCCATAGGATAATTATGAACTTCATTTTCCATTCTTAGCTATCTGATATCAGTGAATTTTGCAGCTCAGTGTGATGTACAGTGCAAGTGGACTTATAAACATTTAATGAAGACACAAAGGAGCAGAATTAAAGTCTGGAAAACTAAATCTAGCACATGTTGCATTTGCAGTGCTTTTGTTTTCAACCTAAATATTATTTTAACTTGCAGAGTTATTATATATTGGCTCACATAGGGGAACTGCAGAACTCTGCCTGCTGAGCATCATTAAGCACTTTGGTGCTCGGTGGGAGTCTGTTCATTAGGAGGAGTGTGTTATGAATTTTACTTTGTGTGCATCTTTGTCTGTGAGACAGAAGGAGGGGAGAGCAAGGCAATGAGAAGAAAATACAAGATAAATCATTTCCACATACAAAATAGCTAAATGTCAATACTCCTATTTAATGCAAGCAGAAAGCACAGAAGCAAGTGAGAGTCAACATGAGGGATAGGAAGGAAATGTCTCCTGAAACCTGTTGCTACTCCTGTTTGGAAATTTGCATTATATCCTCAGATTTAATCTGCTTACGAAAGAAGCTCCTCTCTGGCATGTTTTGCCTTTACATTTATCAGTACATCTTAGGTACTTGTCTGATCTTTTTAATCTTTAGGCATATAAAGTTAACGTCGTATAACAGAGTTTATTTAGTAAGTTGTTCATACTTATGAATGATTTATTCTACCAAGAAAAAGAAGAATCTGGTGGGGTTTTTTGTTTGTTTGTTTAACATCTAAATCATTGACATTCCTGTGCAGTATATTTTTGATAATTCCACTAATAAGAAGTCTATTTATTCTTAATTTCTTTAAAAAGATACTGACAATTAAAATATTGTATTGAACTTTGAGAATACTTCAGAGTTTTAGAGATGTAAAATAGTAAGATTTTAAATGAAGTATGCTTCTTTGGATTTTATAATCTTAAATCAAGGTGTTTACAGTTGAGAATAACCTGTGGAAGATTATTCTCTTATTCCATTTTACATATCAAAGACTGTGGGGCCAGAGGGTGGGGTGGGGTGCTGAAGTTTCAGCAAAAGGGTGTATGTTTGGTGATATTCAAAATGTATTTGCTGTCACTTCTAAGTATTCAAAAAAGAAATTACTGGCTCAGTTTTATATTCACACTAGCTTTATTCTGTAGTTTTCTAATTCTGCTAGCTTCTCTTATTCACATCCATATGGATATGAAGAATGTCAGGCTCTCTGTTTTCCGGTACAGAAGCAGTATATCAGTGCAGTATACCCACTCAGCATATTTTGTAACACTTATATTAACCCACTGCAGTATGCACGCATAAGATAGTATTTTTCCTTTGGTATGTGCTTTAAAAACAAACAAAATGATTATTGAAGAAGGAGAGAAATGTGGAAAATACATGTTATCTGTTCCTTTAAATTATCTTTCTAAATATTTTTTTCTCTATGAAAGTAGCAAGAGCTTAAGCAACTCCTGCTGTCTTGTTGTTCGACATCCACTACTGCCCATCTGCCTATTGATTGGTAGGAAACTCCAAATGGGAATTTCATCTCATTAATCATGTCACATCACAGGGATTAGGACAAAAAAAAATCCTTTATGCTTCACAGCAGCCATCTAATGCCCAGTAAGACAAGTGAATGAATATGATATGGATAGAATATCTTCCCACTAATTAAAGGTCATCTGCTAAAAACTGTGAGTCAGACTTGCTTAGAATGCGCTGTAATCTATGTCTGCACATACTCGAGCTTTTCAAAATGAAAGGAACAGTAAATTCATATTTGTAATTCTAATGTTAGTGTGGCCTAAGAATGAAACGCATCCATTAGAAAGTACTGCAGTGACAGTACTTGCAATAGTGGTTCTCCCTGAATAGTTACTTGCAAAACCCAATTTCATTGATTCTTTCTTATTCCCTCTCACATCGTCATTAATATCCATCCACATGGCATTTCCCCTCTGATATGGTCTGTAATCCTCTTAAACCATCACCAAATTGTTACTATTCTACTCATAACCCACATAATCTGCATTATAAGATACTAGGATTTTTCTAAGCCTGTTTGGTACTGTAACAAGCAAGAAAAGCTATTAAAATTTCCAAGATGTGACTGAGCAGGTGAGGTGAGGTTTCCTTACAGTTAGGGAACTATGGCAGATGAGAGGGACACACACAGCCTTGGAAGAAAGCCAACTTATTAATGGAATTTGACCATGCAAAACTTGTTGAAATCCCTCTAGAACATCAAATGCCACATTATAATATCTTTACTGAGGTATCTGCCATTCCCAGGAAACCTTTAATTCCCTTTTTACAGTAATATTTTTTAGTAAGACTTCCCAAAGCAAGATATGTGGGATGCATTTTGCTTTGAATTTGTTTTGCTTTTTCTCTGCAATGAAATGTCTCATCAGTTAAAAACAACTTGGTGTTTTTGTTTTTTTTGTTGGAAAGAAATCTTCAGGGAAATAAGGTTTATTTTGTCAGAACAACGTTTTATTTTTTTTTTTATTTTTGCTTTTAAACTAATAAACAATTTTGAAGTTATAGAGATTTTGCCCCTGAAATTACTGTTTATGGTATCATATTTAAAATCATAGAGGTCGTTTTAGTTATGCTAATAGCTTGATTTGAAGGTTTGATGATTAGAGAGATACAGTTTTAATTAAGTGACACACAAATGTGATGATAAGGTAACATAAGTAATCTTGCTTTCTAAAATAAGCAGAATGATTCCATATACTGGCAGTACATGAACTGACAAGACAGATATTCTTATGATTTAGTATTTGCATTTTGAAAGAGTGTATGTGCCTGCACGTTTTTTGCATCATTTTGTAAGATTTCAGCAAATGACTGTATCTCTAAAAATGCTGTTTTGAAGGGGAAAAATGATTACAAATGTTTGCAATTATTAGTTGTACAAAGTTCATGGTATAAGCAGAATGATCTGAATTTTTCCTTTGACCTTCCTGCTTAGAGGAAGTACATACTGAAGTCTATATTACATAAGTACAAGCATCCATATTTTCAAAACTTTCAAATCTCTACATAAAACAGCAGACAAGAACAAATGTTTGAATCTGCATGCCTCCGATGAGTAAATTTAAATATACTGCTGCTTGTTTTCATTTTCTTTTTTTTGTTTGTTTCTGTTTTCCAGGCTTGTACAGTGAAAAACACCAAGGTCAATTATGAAAGTTAATTGCTTCATGGTTATAGTTCAGTTCACAGGCTGTTTCTTAACTCTTGATATTTTTCAGCCTATTGTTGATAAAATAGACTATATATTGTCTATTGTAGTGGATGATTGCGTGTTACTAGTCTACCGCATATATTAATAGCTGTCGATTTTTTTTAATTAAAAGAAGAAAAGCAACCTGCCCTCTCAATACTCTCAGTAGGTCTCACTCCTGATACCATCATTGTAAGAAAATGTCCATACAGATACTATATAGATATCCCATTTGTGAAATTACTTGAGTAGTCAGGTAGACATTTTCACTTGTCATATTCCAGAACTTACTGAGATGATACTAACAACTTCTCTACCTGATTGCTTTCTGTTTATTTTCTTTTCCATCTATATATGTACATGCATAAGTATGTTGGCATGTATGGAAGATATTCCCTCTGTATAAATCTACAATGTACCTGATGAACACTGTCAACTAAATTGCTGCGTGTGTAACTCAGTTGAAATAAAATATACACTCAAATGATAAGAGCACCACTAAGATTGTGCAGCTGAACTTGCAAAGGCTAGCAACTGGAAAAATTGACTGTACAGTACTTACCCTATTATCACATGCTAGGTATTTAAGCAGGGTGTTGAGGGGTGAGGATTTAAACACCTTGGACAAAGGAAATCCTTATAACTGATCACATCCTTCCCCACCATAGAATCATAGAATCTTTTGAGGTTATCTAGTCCAACTCCCCTGCAATGAAAAGGGACATCAACACCTAGATAAGACTGGTAGGAGCATGGTTTGGTCTGACCTTGAATGTCTTCATGGAGAGGGCTTCCACCACCTCTCTGAGCAATCTGTTCCAGTCCCTTACAACCCTTACTGTAAAAAAACTTCTTTATGTCCAATCTAAATCTCCCCTCTTTTAGTTTTGAAACCATTTCTCCTTCTCCTATTGCAGCAGACCCTCCAGACCCCTGGGGAACACCACTCATGACCGGTCACCAGCTGGATTTAACTCCATTCACCACCACTCTGTGGACCCAGCCCTCCAGCCAGTTCCTTACCCAGCAAAGAGTGTACCTGTCCAAGCCATGGGCTTCCAACTTCTGCAGGAGAATTCTGTGGGAGACAGTGTCAAAGGCTTTGCTCAAATCCAGGTAGACTATATCAACAGCCTTTTCCTCATCCACCAGTCACTAGATCATAGAAGGAGATCAGGTTGGTCTCTCTGGATGGCATCCTGTCCCTTGGGCATGTCAGCTGCACCACATAGCTTGGTGTCATCCATAAACTTCTGAGGATGTTCTTGATCCCACTGTCAATGTCACTGATAGAGTTACTAAAAAGCACTGGTCCCAATATTGACCTTTGTGAGACCGCTTGTCACTGATCTCCATCGTGACATTGACCCATTGACTACCACTCTCTGGGTAGAAACTCACAACTTGTTCCTCATCCATCAAACAGCCCACCCATCAAATCCATATCTTTCCAATTTGAGAGAAGGAAGTCCGTGTCAGAGGCCATAAACATGGATGAATGTTTAACTCCACAGGAGTTCTCTCAAAGAGCTATTGAAATAAATAGTAGGAAAATTACATTTTCCCCTTCTAGAGGGAAATGAGACCAACACTGCAATCAGGGCAACCAATAGCTAATCAGTAGTGCCCATTTCTCTAGTATGGGAAACTCCTCATTTCCTCCTTGCTCCCTACCGTCTTTTATTTTTTCAGTTTTTTCATCAGTCTTATTTATATCATTAGAGTATGCTTCAGTCCCTATGGCTTTACTTACAAGGTATCAGATGACAGTCTCCACTCCTTATCAAGCTACTACTTAGCAGTTCTGCTTTACTTCTAGCTGAATGGCTACAAACTCTTTCCCATCACCAGTCCTCTTTTATCACAGTTTAACCTGTTCCACCCTCTCCTTTTTCTCTCACTGGAGCCCATTTGCCCTCCAGTTTCCACATTCTCTTTCCATTCTTATGCTGGTTTTCTTCTTGAATTTAGTCCCACTTCAAAAGAAGTGAGGACATTCAGACCCAGATTTACTAGATGAGTTAAACAAGTGTTTTCTTACCTTTTCTATTCTGCTTTTCACTTCTCAGTGTTTGTAGGAGAGCAGATGCCCTCTCCATTCAGAAACCACGGCTGTTGGCTGTCGGGGTGACTGATGCTACAGTAGATCCCAGCTCCATGTGTTTCTCTCCTACAGCAACTTCTACTCTGAAGAAGCTAAGAGGCACTATTAAACTGGGCATTACTCATGCATTTTCAGACAATGTTAGTAAAGCTATTATTATTTGCTAGATGTCATATGTAATTGATTTTTTTTCCAGAAAAGTTAAATTTGAGGTAGGCAGAAGGCACACGAAATTTCAACTTTAATAGTAGATATTTTGCAAACTTGTAGGGAGATGCATCTAACAGTAATACATAACACTGTTCATTCTCCCTGTATCTTACAGTGCTACTTAAACATGAGACAGAATAATGAGTTTAATATGTACTGAGAATGAATAAGAATACTCAAGGAAAAAAGAAAGCCAGATATATTTTTGGAGCTTTCAAGGGAATGTCTATATACAAGTATATGGTATCATGTTCATTTTCCAAACTAGCTCAGAACAAGCAGATATTTCAGCACAGCATTGCAGAAGATTTGTCAGGATATTGCCAATACTTGTTGAGCACATCATTCAAGGCATTTTGGCGTGGCTAGGCAGTGTGGTTGAAGAACAAGGAAGTATAACTGCACAGCAGGGATCGTCCTCTGGATCTCATATGCATGGTCTGTACTCCTATTCTACACAGCTGAACCCAGTGGGCTCCTAAAACAGGAGGTCTTTGCAATGTACGGGAGGATGCAGATATGTATCCTTGTAGTCTTTGCATTTTGATCTTGTAAAGCTGTCAATATCAGTTACTTCTTCAAGTAGTGACAGTCAATCACCGCACATCTGACAAATATTGAGTAATCTACTCAACCTTTTGCCATTCAGAGAGAAGCTGACAAATCTTTCTTCTCAGCTACCTTGCTTGAAATAACTTTTCTGAACAAAGGACTGCACTTTTTTTCAGGCAGCAGAAATCTTCATCCCAAATTTCCTAAGACATTCAGACACAGGTCAATGGACATGCAGGAACTTTCGCAGTTGCATGCGGCAAATTTCCTGTTTTTCTTTTCAATTATTTTACTGCAAGATAAACATCTTACAGTCAGAGAACAGCCAGGTTTGATGCTTAAAATTATTTCATGCAGCATCTACCAAAACAGATTTGAATGAACTGTAAGACATTCCTGTTAGTTTTGTTACACATCAATACATTTGAAATGCAGAGAAATACAGTTCCAGAACCAGCTGATGTTAAGACAAAAAAAAAAAAAAAAAGCACCTTGATTCTATCCTGCAGGATAAGGAAAATGCATTCTGTGTCCTGCTTGCATTCTCATATGCTCCTCGCCAAAATGGCAGTATATTAAGAGTTTTTAAACTATTTATTTTCTGCAAGTTAGAGCTTGTATTTCCTGTTCATAACCCTTATAGCCTCTTTCTGGTTAAAGCCATGTTATATGTGTAAGGTGTGCTATGACAGCATGGTGCTGTGAGTCGTGCAATGAACAGGCAACTTGGAGAGGGACAGTGTCACTATGCAGCAGAGCAGGCATGTCATCTTGAGACCAGGTAGCCACTGGTTCTACATATGGGTAGCCTTGATGTACAGCCAGCAGCAGGACATGGCCCAGGCCCACTGCCAGAAGCTGACTTGTCCCTTGGCTCTCTCTGCGATAGCTGCAATCTGCTGCTCACTCCCTGTGCCACACGTGGGTGTGAGGAGCTGCTGAAGGACAGCTTCCTGGGAGCAGGAATGTGTGGCACATTTTCCTAAGAAAGAAGGGTAATGAAGGCCTCTGGTGCCTGAAGCACGAGTTATCCAGACAAATGGAATGTGGGTAGTTAAGCCAATTCTCGTTTTTATACCTGCACTCCTCTAAGTTTCCTCTACTTGTAAAAATGAAGAAGATAACTTGTCTTTTTCTTGATATCTCTAAATATGTGTCAGTGTTCAGATTTCTACTGTCTGGTCAGTATTTATAAGTTTTTATTCAAATTCTCTCCCAGGTTTGTTACCATTTTGAAGAAGAACAGTTTCTGTTTCATGCAAATTATGGGAGAATCTGAAAAAGAGATGTTAGTGATGTGGGAACAATCCCTCCAAGAAGAGTTCAGAGCATATATTGATTTCTAGTATTTTATAGTAAGCAAAACTTAAACAACCATAATTTTATGAAAATGGCAATTGAAGAAGACATCTGGTGAGAATTCATTTATGCCTTTTTACATTTTTAACCACCTGGCTATTTTTATTCTTCTTATCCTCTCAAAGGGAGTACAATGTAATGAAGCATGGAGCTGGAACTAGGCCACACCTCAGCTGGAAAATGTCAAATTCTATTATGCCACCCTCAAAAGCATAAATCATAGCTGCATTTTTTTAAAGGTAGAAAAATGGGAAGCAACAATATAAAACATTTATCTAAATTTTTGCAATGTATTTGCAACCCAGAATGGAATGTAGACTATTATGTATATAATATAAAAATATGCCTAAATATTTAAAGGCTGAAATCTGTAATGTGTAGACTCTTATCTTTGTTGAGGAACCATTTTGAACATTGTTCACTTTCTTGCATTTAGTTTTTCCTGTTATCAGTTAACAAACTAACTTGTATTATGTTGGGAATTACTAGTTACTTTGTTGCATGAAATCCTTATTTTATATATGAAATATTTTTAATGGCCTTAAGACTGAAAAATGTGCTAGACTACTATAATATCCAAAATTCCACATTTCAATTCTTTATATTGAGCATATTGCTTCCCAAGTTTCATTGGTTAAATTATAAGTGAGAAGGAAAGTGGGTCTCTGTGTCAGCAACAGTACCATAGTTCGTAACTATTCCAACAGCTAAAGAGCAGGAGGTGGATGGAAGACTAATAGATTTGTTTGCACTCTGTCTTCCTGTGTTCTTCAGTATTCGTTTTTTTCCAAGAGGACCGAATTCTCTACTTCTTTTCACAATATGCTTCTGACTTCCTTGGTACATTGTATATACCTCTCAATTCAACACCTATTTATTTTTTTTTGCTTTAGTGTAAGATGACATTTATACATCTGATCATACAACATTTATAGGGAACTGCAGATAACCTGCGTGGGCATGTGATTACACACCTCTGTCTTGGGCTGTGTTTTTAAAGCACAGGCTTGTACACTACAGGGCTCCTAGCCTCTCTGAGCTCCTTTGTCTAGCTGTGTTCCAAAACACGTATTAGGCTGATTACAGTGAGTATAGATCATAGTACATTTACTGTATAGCAAATAGACTACATTCATCATTATGTAAGTGACTAAAAGGTGGCATGGACCCAAACTCAACAGCACTGCTACCAACTGAAAGATCTTACTATATGAAACCGCTTCTTGCTTAAACATTATTTATTATCTAGTAAATATGTTCATAATTTGCAGCGCAGCTTATCCTTCAACAATTTTTGAGACCCTGGTTAGAGCCATTGAGAACTAAATAAGCCAGATGAAAATCATCTCTAAGAGCCATTCGCAGAACTGTACGTGTTTGCTAAGGAATGTTCTGCTCTGTGCGGCTTCTTCTATCCTGCATGCCACTGTCTCCTCTCTGTATCGTCAGGTGCTGGAACAGCACTGAGGTATGCTAGCTCTTGTGTCCTTCACCCAGAGATCTTATCATTTTGAGAAGGTTAAATTATGACTGGAGTGCTTTATTCTTTATTTCTAACTCAGATTGGAGGTGGTAGAATCAGGATTTTAATTCAGGAATGAATTTGCTGTACTTGGTTACATTTCTGTCAACTAGAACGTAAATTATACAAACTTTTTTCTTCACTTGAAAAGGCCGTGTAGTCTTACTGCTTGTTAGAGAAAGCTCTGAAACCAAACAGTATTAATGTTATTGAACCTCACTGTATATAATGTATTTCCATCTTCCATCCAAACGTTGCTTTTGTGCTGCAGATATCCTAGTGTTAGACATTTAAAATCTTTTTTCCCATTCTGCTCTCTTACTGATTTGATCTCCCTGGCTTTCAGTACTGTCCGATGCAGAGGCAGAACTGATCAAATGAGGAGCCCGCAGCTAATGGTGGAGTTTAGAAGCTGTTCTTAAGTTATTCTTAAAAGTTTTTAAGCTATTCATAGAAGTTTGAGAAGCTATTCTTAGTCTACAGGATGGCATGTGATAGCTGTAGAGTTAAAGCTGAAGGCAAATAGTTTGAGAATATTGTGGTTTGTCATGCAAAGTTTCAGCAGCAGTAATATATTGCTAGCTTTTAGCAGTCAGTGATGGGTTAACGATCAGTGCCTCTTGCTCAGCTCCAGACAGACATGCTTCTGCTGGTTTTCAGCTATCTACTCACACTTAGTTTAGAAGTCGGCAGAAACGGGGGTTTTCAGTGTTGGAGTAGACATTTGGCAATGTGTGAAGTGTCAGATGAGTGCTGGTGAATTTGAGAACGGGGGCGAGCATTTCTTTCGCGTAAGGAGAAAATATTCACAGCAGAATGCACTCAACCTGAAACTGGAGGCACCTGACATAAAGTAGCTTTAAACTAGTCTGCTCCAATTATATTAAAAGCCAAATCCAAACTCGTCCTGCATGGCTGACACTCTGCCGACTTGATCAGCAAATATTGAAATCTAGCATCAAGGGACTGGCTGCATGCTTGAGACTTAATCAATATAAACCAAATAAAGTGTTTAAATGGTGGTCTAAACATAATATACCATAAAAGAATATGGCTGAAAAGCCCTATCTGAAAGTGCAGAGCGAGGGGCCACCTGAGTGCCCACTCTAGAACAGAGGGGTCTGATATGGAAGGCATGCAGGGACCCTGGGATGCAGCCTCCAGGCAGAGCCCACTGCTGTGCCATACACTGCCGAGGAGGGTACAGGTGCTGGGTTTCACTGCTTTTTGTAAATGCCTTTGGGACTTCATCCCTTCCCCATAGATCTTCATCTAAATGATAAAAGACTTGGCAAATATAAAATGCTACTCAGTGGACTATTGTTAAGGAATTTTCCTATCAGATTTATCACCGCTTCTTTTAATTCCATTTAGTCTATTCATTTATTCTCTTATAATTTATCAGGGGCTTCTGGGTTTGTTTTTTGTTTGTTTCTTTTCTTTTCTTTTTTTTTTTTTTGCCCTCATCTACGAAGTGCTCAGTGTTGACAGTGACAGAAACCTCACAGGAAGCAATGACACAGTTTGAAAAATAATTCTGAAGCTCTTGTGTTGCTAAGGAAGTTTCATCAGTAGAACCAACAATTTAAGATTGTTTTCTCAGCGGTGGATGAGATAAAGGAGAACTATTTCCAGATTCAGTAATTTTGAAAACTGAAGGAAAGATCTTATCGGTTTGCTGGCTACCTTGAATAGAATTCATCAAGAAAGATTATTAGGAAACAGGGATACCTGTTTTGGTTTATAGCAGGAAAGAACCTGCAAAAAAAAATAGCTGCTTTTGTCTGCTCTATTTTGCATTAAATATAAGATCTAAGCATTATTTTATATACTTATGTTTCTCTGAAAATAATGCTTCCAGTTTATTTCCGTGGAAATTACAACAAATACGAAGAGCACACTAACACTGTTTGACAGAGGAAATTCTCAGCTACAAGATACTATTTCTAGCTAGCACCATTAGCTATGCATTTTTGTCAGCAATGAACAAGGGCCTGCATGCCATGCTCATAAAAATCTGCATGGACATCCAGAATGTGGCTTGTCTTTTATGTCACTGTCACAATGGATGAGCAAACTTTTTACAAAAATAGGCCAAATGTATTACGTTATAAAAAGAGATCGTGTATGAGCTCTGAAATGCCAGAAATATTTTAATGTGTGTTTGGGTATCTTCCAAAATTTTTCCCAGTGGATAAAGGAATCTCTCAGGAAAACTTTAGTTACTGAACGTCAACCTGAGTTGCAGTTGTGTAAGAGGTCTAAAGGAGTTTTCTTTACACGAGATACAAAATATGACTGTTTTGAGATTCAGCATCCTCAAATACATGACAAATGTGTTTAACAAATACATGCAATTACTTTGAACCCAAAAGCCTATATCTAAATACAAACAAACAAGAACTTTTGACTCTTCCCTACCAAGGGAAGCTCTCATTATGTTTTTTAAATATCAAGTATTCTGTTCTACTTCCATAAAAGTAGGACTGAGACCTTGGAGCAATAGTGGCAGGTGATATTTTACTGTAACTGCAGTGAAGTTGAACCATCCAAAGGGAATACATGACACATGTCTGTGTAGCTCAATTTAATATGCCTGGTTAGACAAGCAAAAATGTTCATGTGCAATGCATTTGCAGTATGTAGATACTTGTGTTGCAGTGTATACTGCACAGTATATGCACAGTGTATGTTCAGAAGCAGGTGTGTATGAAATGTTTTTGATAGATCATGAAAATGTGTTGGATACTTTTAACCAAAAAACAAACAGACAAACAAAAACTACTATTTAAGATCAGTTTATTAGAGCTAAGCAAAAGTATTATCATGTGGTGCTGGTTTGAAGATTTCTGGTGATAGGAGGAGGGATTTATTTTTTCCTTTGCCAATAAAAGTAGATCACATCTATTTTTGGACACTGAATGCAATCTACATTTCTAATTCTCAGACAGTGACTATGATTCACCGAATATATTTCTGAAGTTTGATCTTCAATGGCGTGAAGACACTGGGCAGCTCCTCAGCTGGGGCAAATCAGCATACTTTCCAGGTTGTTCTTAAGCTGACCTTATTCAAGATTCCTCTTACGCTTTTAGGCATTTCTGTTTTCTGATGCTTTGATTTTCCTTTTCTTACCTCTGTGGAGTAGTTTCAGACTATCAGTGCATGAATGTGTGTATTATTTATGAGGCAAATCATTTGCTACTGCTTTTTTTTTTTTTTTTTTTCCTTTCTGGGGCAATAGAGTATAGGATCTAAGCATCAGTTTTCTTTTATATACTTTAGTTAATAATGATCAAACCACTCCAAATGTAGTTTGTGCAAACAAACTGCTATAAATCACAAAGCAGGACTTAATTTGCATCCTCCTTTAGTTTTTTCTACTCTCACCGTGTAGGTGTGTTTCTCACTCATGCACTTTTGTCACATGGTATCTATTTCCATGTTTAAACAGGCTGATATTTCTTCGTCCAAATGGACTTGGTGTATCAATCTTAAATCTAAACTAGTCTGCATAAGCTATGTACTTAAGTTACAGTAGTGACTGAGATAGTAGGTGGCTGGTTCCTCTTCAGTTTCAAAAAAATGTCAGTTTGTTGTGTGTTGAAGCTACACAGTCCTTTGCCAACAAATGTGGGCTGCTCCTTCCCATCTAAAGGCATGCAGCCTTGCCTGAGGATTTAAAGGTCTGATAAGTAAACCATCCATTTAAAAATCTATCCAGTTTACCATGTTCTCACAAGGATTTCATTTTTGCTGTGCAAAAGGAAGTTTAACTTGAAGAGGCGCTTAAGTAGATAAAAGATAGCATTGTTCTCTTTTATGATTATGCATTTTTGTTTTATGGGTGTGTACCTTGGGGTATAGATACTGAAATATATTCCCAATCATCCTTTTATTTCTGATCCCCGTTCCATGTACAATCTTTTAATTATCAAATTTGGTGTTGGGTGAGTGTTGAGAGTTATCTTAGGTGGGTTTTTTTGGTCAGACATATTAAGTAACGTAATGTGTAGGTACCTTTAATAAGGTAAATCATTCATGGTCTGTCAGTTTTCTGCACAGATTGCACAAAGAATAGGCTTAATGGGTCTACATAGAACCTCTTTTCTATTGCTTATATGTTCTCATCTGGCACTGCATCATTTGGAATAAGCCCTGTATAGTGGGTAGACCTTCTCTACTGAAGAGATGCTGATTTCTGTCAAGGAATACTTTGACTGTGGGAGAATCTATGTGTATCTTTTCTGCATATTTTGAGACACAATGCCTAAGAATACAACACAGAATATGATAATATGGAATATAGAAAAAAGTGGCTGATTACCATTTGTATTTTCAGTCTCATCTCAGGAGAATGCCAAAACCAAACTTCAGCAGTCATATCCATCTGTATTATTCACCATGTCAGTATAAAATAGTGAGACATTTTCACAAACTAGATTAAGAATCATATCTTATATTGCTGCAGAAAATTACTAAAATTGTACATAAATCTGTATTGCAAATCATATGTTAATGCAAAAGCTCCAATTTGTTTTTTTTCTTTTCACTTTGTCTGTTTAAGCTACTGGGCAAATTGTTGCATGTATAAATATATTTTCTACCTCTGAAACTGTGTAATATTAAATGCTGTGTTGTTGGCATAAAAGATAAGTTGATCAGACAGACAAAGATTATTATTCTGACAACAGCGTACACAAGGGTATAGTTGTACATTGAATTTCAGTGTGTAATATGGTATAAATCTTCATGAGAGCCTCAGCTTTTATTGGCTGCACAGAAGGTGCTTTTCCTTATTAAATACAGGAGATAGTCCCAGGGGATTTTGCAAAAAAAAAAAATATATATATATATATATATATATATATATTCATCCCTTTTTTTCTCCTAGTCTCTAGGCCCTGACAGATACAGCTGGGTAAGCATTTCCTCTCGGACTGCTTGGCCACAGACAGATACAGCCATGTTTTGGCACTTGAGGCTGGGTAATGCTTTGCCTCAGCAGAACCCATCAGATCCCATGAAAGCTCCATCTTTCCTATTCCATAAATGAATGTGTTCACTCTCTTTACATTCTGCAGGACAAAAAATAGCTTACTTCTACAAAGCATCGCCAATGAAGTACTAAAGTAATAGAGGTGTAGGTTCTGCTTGTCTGTTGTTCCTTGACAGCATCACCTGTCTACATCCTCTCATTGTGACTGACGAGGATTTCCAGGGTATAGGGACACTAACAAGCACCCTCACTTCCAAGCCCTACACAAAATGTATGGTTGACAACACAGCAAGATGCTTTCTTGAATTTAAACTACATAAATTATTTTCCTGGTCAGTGCATGTATACTGTGTCTTTTTTGGAAATAAGTAATTAGGAGATTTTCAAATTCAATGCAAAAGCTTCTGTAACACCGTGCTCCACTTAAGAGTGAATAAAATACCAATATATTCACAGAAATTGAGACAGGAGAGCCATCCTAGGCAAAAACCTTATTTACTCAGCTGCCGAGTGATGGTTATCTCACACAACGTGTAAGGTCTCTGAGGATGAAGGTAGAGCTCAGAGCTGTGTCCTCTCTTTAGCCTGCCAAGTTCAGGGCTCAGTACTAGAATGCCCAACACTGAACATCATTTTTTTCCCCAGAATTACTGTTCTTCATTATGAAAAGTTATCAGTTGTGATATTTCAGACTCTTGTAGAGCCCACATTAAAGGAATTTCCAATAAAATTTGGATGTACTTCTTTTTTTTTTTTTTTTTTTTTAAACAATTAATGACACGAAAGTCTGATCAACTGCCTAAAATTATCTTTTCTATCCAGATACTTTGTGTTATTACTTTATAGTATGATACACTTAAAATTTTAGGCTATACCAGTATTTTTTATATCAGTACCAACTATAAAATCTATGTGCATCGCCTTTATAGCATAAATTAGGACTGGAATTACTGTTAAAGGACACATTATTACTGTTGTTTCTCTGCTACTGACTTGTATATTACAGTGTTGAGAGTAGCAGTTCTAAGAAGGATGAAAAAACACTTTCAATCAAAGGAACATGAAATTGCATTCATTGTTTTCCATATTAGCTATCCTATGTAAAGTTATATTGCATATAGCTAAATAATAAAAGTAAGAGCATTTTTACGTGCTCTTCAAATAAGGTTACAGTGCTTATGAATTTCTTAGCATTCATCTGGGCCAGAAATTCTGGTGGCAGAGCATGGAACGATGACAAGAAACGTCTCAAACACATATACACACATGCTCATAGTCGATTCTAAAAATGCATAAAGCATAACTTGAAGTCAACTCACATTTACAGTTCACAAAGTATTTTTTCACTTGTGTATGAATAGATATTAATGTGGGAAAACCATTCTGATGAGGAAATGGTAAGCCATTCTGTTCACTTAAAGTGAATATACTTTATTCACTGCTAATTTTAACCTGCAGAAGTATTAATTTCCGTCAGCGGTTAATTCTCACTTGTACCATAGATAATATATAGATTTTGTAATGGTTTTCACAGCCTAATTTCCCCATTTTCTTCTGCTTGAAATGTGTATATATTTTCAAAATAGCCGAGTTAGAAGTAGCTCTAAGATATAGTACAGTTTGTTTTCCTGTACCTGCCTCTTACTATAATAACTTTTTAACAAATATTTGCATTTTAATAGGGTTGGGTTTGCTTGTTTTTAGCTGAATGTTTGTTTATTGTCTAATTGTTCTCTGGCTGCCAAACTGGCTGCATACCAACATCCAGGCAGCACGGATTCTGAGCAGAGAAAGTCTGCATGGATTTCCAGTAGTAGTGCTGCAAGCACAAGGTAGATATTAGCATACTGCAAGGTAAAGATGAACTCTGAACATTCCTTTATGTTTTCCCGTCTGTGCTTGGTGTAAATTGGGCATGATCTGTATCCTTTTGCTTCTAAACAGATCCATTTCCTTCTCTCCATACGTTATCTTCCCTCCTTCAGCTGCCCATCCACTTCAGCCTTTAGGCAAGGCAGTTTAAACCATTTCTTTATTCTCTGCCATCACCTCTACATCTCAGATACCTCTATACCTAACATTATTAATCTCCTTACTTTATCTCCTCACTTTCTTGTATTTATTTGCAGTTCATTCATACCTAGTTTCTCCCTGCAAATATTTTATAATTCGAAACTGTGGACCAGAAATGTAACTACTTCTGCAGGCTCCTGCCCATAAGCAGTGACAGACCTGTGAGAAAGATGAACTTGGATGTTACCTGTATCTGGCAATTGGAGCTGCTGTGGCCTAGTACACTTGTCTTTTTTTCAAAAGAGTTTTGTACTAACCATACTGCCTTGTTTTTGTTTTTTGTTTTTTTGGTTTTTTTTTAATTTTTTCTATTTTTGTTTTTGTCTCTGCTTGGATTTCTGAAAGCGCATCCAAGTTGGCCTCACTACATGTGCTTCTTGTACACTCTGTACCCACAGGAGAGTGGGCCAGCAGGCACCGTGAGAAATAAGGAGGAACATTTCTTGTGCGAACACTGATCGAGCTAGAGCACTTCAAAAATGTGATCCAGCAGGACAAATGGTCACTGAGGCTGCACTCCTGCAGGGTGTCTGCAGCTCGGAATAATAGTTCTTGAGTTATTAGCTGGTTTTGTTTGGCATTCATCTTCTGAAGTTACTGCCAATGGTATATAGGCAGAAGAAAGTGTAACACCACATTGATGAGTATGTGTCAGTTCCCCTTCATTCCCCTAGAACTGTATAAAATGGAAAGGCATAATTAGAATGTTAATGAGTGTAATGGATCAGGATTTATTTTGTGTTTTTCACTGACTGAACAAATAATTTTTATGTCTGATTTACAAATCTTTCATTTGAAGAATGCACAGTGGGAACAAAATGCTTACTTGGCCAGTTGTGAGAACTGATCAGACTAGGAAAGAAACAGATGTGAAAGCAAGTTGTGACCACAAGCAGGAGGAGTCAGCCTTCTCCTGCACTGCACATCTTCCACAGGTCAGCTGGCAGGACAGGTAGGCCCATGGGGTCTTTTGTGTCCCTACCATTCCTCTGATGTTCCCTTTGCCACTGAGGTGTTTGTGGCTTCTGGCTTGTTCTTGTATCTAATCTACAAAACTTGAGCATGGGATTTGCTTGAAGTAAAGAAAAATATATTGAGCAACAGGCTTCCTGTCATAACAATAATGGTTCTAACTTAAATTTTAGACTTTAGTAAAGCAATTCACACTAAAACATTATTCTAGTTTGTAACTCAGTGTTCCTGTTTTTCTCTGGTGGAAAAAATATCTAAGATTTAAATTAGGTGTGTCTTCTTTTTGTCTCTGAGTGTCTTTATGAAATGCTCAGATCTGAAAGAGGCTTGAGTAGTGCAAATGTAATGGCAGATAGCTGCACTGCAGTAGTACGTGCAAGCCGAAGATGAGAACGGTCATATCAGGTGAAACTGAAGGGTGTTGAGCCCACATTCTCCCCAGGCATATGCCAAGGGAAAAGGTGGGTCAACTCTGCATTAAGGCTACATATGTCTGAGCCTAGCAATCCTTGAGGACATCCATGAGAACACTTAAGCCAAAAGCTGTATCTGTTTGCTTAATCACCTCAGACACTTTGATTTGGTTTGTTGTTGTGTTTTTTTTTTTTCCTTTTCTGAAATCGAGATCACTGATCAGATGCAGGCTAATGCCTTAGCAACAGCTTTCCACCAGAGGTTCCACAGTAGGAAGGACTGCTTCCTTGTTGCTTTCCCACATATAAGATACTTCTGTATGAGCGCTTTGACTTCTTGTATCAAATGCTGAATAATCATTCTCTTGTCATTTGCTTTGTGGCAATGATGATTATATGGACCTCTTTCTCATGAATTCTCAGTCATCTTTTTTTCCAAGATTGCAGAGTCTTGATTTATGTAGCTGTTCCTCATGCAGACTATTAAATGATACTTCAAAAGTTTAGAATTTTTTTTAGGTGATAAAGAGTTTTTTATAATGCTAAGTGATGCTTGATTTGCCACTATTAATTAGCTCTTGTAGAGTGGTGTAACGTTTCATTACCAAGTATGACAAAACTACAAATATTTAATGATAACTTCAATCATCTATTTTTGTTTTTTCTCTGGTGATATATCTCCAAATAAATGATTGCCATGCTTTTGACATTGCTTTCATTTCACGCATGGTCACAAATGATGTGACCATGTAGTAGCAGTAGTTCAGCGTGGAGTTAGGACATGAGACATCAACATAAATTAGTCTGTAGATCTGTGAAATCCAAAATGAGTAATTTTTTTCAGTGACTGCAGAAACATATAAGCATAGTTCTGAACATGTGGCAGTGTTCCTTGAAAAGTTCCGCTATTATCTTTGAGAGGTCTTGAAGAATGGGGGAGGTGCCTGAAGTCTGGAGGATAGCTGATGTCATGCTGATCTTCCAAAAGGACAAGAAGGGAAACTACAGGCCAGTCAGCCTCACCTCCTTCCCTGGAAAGGAGATGGAACAGCTTGTTCTGGATGCCATCTCCAGGCAATTAGAAGAGAAGAATGTTATCAGGAGTAGTCAGCTTGGGTTCCCCAGGGAGAGAGGTCAAGCTCAACCAACCTTGTAGCCTTCTATGATGTCATCAGTGGCTGGGTGGATGCGGGGAGAGCAGTGGATGTAGTCTACCTTGATTTCAGCAAGGCATTTGACACCCACAACATCCTAATAACAAAGCTGAAGAAGTGTGGAATAGATGAGTAGATGCTGAGGTGGGATGAGAACTGGCTGACTGACAGAGCTCAGAGAGTGGTGATCGGTGGTGCACAGTTTGATTGGAGGTCTGTATCTAGCACTGTTCCTCAGGGTCAGTGCTGGGTCTGGTCTTGTTCAACATCTTCATCCATGAATTTGATGAGGGGATAGTGTCCACCCTCAGCAAGTTTGCTGATGATACTAAGCTGGGAAGAATGGCTGACATGCCAGAAAGCTGTGCTGCCATTCATCAAGACCTGAACAAGCTGGAGTGTTGGGTGGAGAGGAACCAGATGAGGTTTAGCAAGAGCAAGTTTAGAGTCTTGCACCCAGGGAGGAATAACCGTGTGCACCAGTACCTCCTTAGCTTTAAGGAGAAAAGCAGACTTAAAAGCCAAGGATCCTTTGCTTCTAAGTGTCCAAGAGCAGCTTATCACTGAGTTAGAGTTAATAAGAAATAAGCAGTAAATTGTGTCAGCTTCAGACCTAGCGTCCTTCTAGAAGCAATGTAAGTTTCAGAAGTGAGAATATTTTACAAAAAGAAACAAGATAACCTCAAACAATGGCGTCACCAAAGAGCAACAACCAACATATTTGTGTATCCAGGAAAATGACTCCTGGAGCCTTTCCAAAATCACTTCTGGCTCTGTGTAAATCAGGGAGATGAATGCATATGCCCATGAATTGTTTAACCGTAGAAATGTCTTTTTTTTTTTTTTCTATATAACAGATGCACAAAAGGGAAGGGGAATACTTTATAACTTAGGCTTTTAAATAATAAATAAATGGCTTATACTGTCAGTTTGAGAAGTTTTGATGTTTTGTGTAATGTGTAATACTGAAGTATACAAATTTTTTTTAGGAAGAATTATTTTTCTCTTTTTAAAGGGACTATAAAACCTCAAAAATAAGATCACAGTCTGTTTCTAAACACTTTGCATCTTAATATGGTTGAAGTTCAGGCAGTAAGTAATTTCTGAGTTTTTCCCTTGAGCTGCGTAGTTCTTTTCATATGTAATTATTCTCTGAGTGCATTAGATAATGCTATGGTTCCCACAACTGTATACACATCTATAAATCATTAATGAGGCAGTTAACTGAAACAAAACTATAAAAGATTTGCATTACCCGGCAGAACCCAGCCTTAATTGACTTCCAGTTATTTACAATTAATTTTTCCATTTGGAATAATGATTGGAAGTAACTTTGGGTTGTTTTTTTTTTATTACTCAGGAATTAGATGCTGACTATTCATCAAAAGTTTTTACAACAGGACTCTGTCAATGGACAGTAATGAGTCTGAGGTAATCTTATTTTTACACACACATACACCCCCATGCATCAGCAGAGTGCACAGGAATGGGAGCAGGGGGTGTGTAGTAAACTGGGGACAGGAGTACGTGATTCGTTTTTTTTACTCACATACCTAACTTTATCAATTAATTTCCTTTCCTAATTTTAGCATCTAGCTGAAAAGTCAGCACAATGAATAGAGCTGGCTCCAGCTCTGGCTAGAATAAACTGCAAGCATGAGGAGTGAGTAAATATTTCTATCTTTCTGTCCTGGAAGACTATAAAATAGAAGCTAAAAAATAAATAATGTAAGAGCTATTAAATAAATATTAATTCATTATACTATTTACAATATGACTTTTGTAGAAATTTACTGCACAAAGTAAATCCTTGTTAGCTTGTCATTATTTGAGCAAGGCACAAACAATGAGGCCGTGACTCGGACTACGGACATGCACAACAAAAAGATCTGCTCTCTCTGCCATGTAAGCATAACTCTCATTGACATTAATAGGCTCTGAATGTGTTCATCAGGAAGAGATGTCATGTTCAAATTCCTAATAAAACTTAAGCCAGAAAGAGCCAGAGCCCATTTGCAGCAGCTGATGTTATCTTCATTATCTTTCAATCTTTAATTTTCAAAATGCCTAAGCAGTTAGATCCCATCAGTAGTAACTGCTGGTCATTTCTCTGTTTCTAAATCTTAGCTGTAAAATCTTTCATATTGAGGTGCACTCTACTGAAAACGCTGTCCTTGGGAACTAGTCCTTCTCTGAGACTTAAGCAAATGGGACCTTTTTTCCCCTTTGCTATGCTCACTGGATACCAGATGCATAAATACATGGTCAGGCTTGTTTCTTTCTGCTCCTGCTGCCCACTCCAAGGTATAGTTGTCATGCTAAGGAAGCAAAACAAGCTTCTTTTTTCTTGTTTCGAAATAAGTAATTTCATTGTCCTTCAATTTGTATTTAAGTTTCTCTTTCCATTTATGAAAATTGGCTAGGCAGGCTACTCAGAGTGAGGAACTAAAACTAAAATCAGCACAGTAAGCAGAGAAAGGGGTGGCTGATGAGTATGAGATGCTTTCAATTCTCTGTAAGTTTTGTAGACCAAAAGACAGATACTGGTAAATGGGGGAGGGTTTAATTCTGAGCAAAGGTGAACTAGCAGCTGCTTTCCTTGCCTTATCAATAGGTGCCAGCAAAAGGCCACTATAATTGATCGAGAAAATGTGTGCCCCATGACAATCAAATACTTATAACCTTGAAAATCTTGCAATCTAGTGCTGAAGTAATTTTTTCCCAGGTTATGTTCCGCTGGATTATGTTACGATGTGTAAAGTAAAGTAACGTGACAAGACTAGACATGGGTCATTCAGTCTGTCAGTAATTCAGAGCTTGGCAAATTGGTCCTCCCTCTTCACCAGTCCATGAACTTCACAAATACTTAACTTATTCATGCTGCACTAGCTAGCACATTATTTTAGCTGGAAAAGCCACTGTGATGTGTAAAATCTGAGAGGCTTTTCTTTTTTAAATCGGGCCGGTACCAGATGAGCAAACTGTAGTACTATTTTCATGAAGCTGTCACATTCTGTCAACACATACCATTGGCAATTACACTGCAAATAATAGCACAGTTGAGAAAATGTGTAGCATAATTTACACTATCATTGCTTGAATGCGATCCTGATACCTCTTTTTGGGCTTTATTTCCTGGGGTGGAGAAAGGCCTATTTTTCTTCCTGTAATCTGAGATCTCCTATAACCTTTTGTGCATGTACATACTATTGCTGTCATCATTGACTTTTTTCTTTTACTGACTACAACTATTCTAATGATTAAAAAAAACTGAGAAGACCACCAAATTCCAGAAAATGTTGAACTGATCCGTATCTTCTTTGTTACATGGATTCTGAACAGTGTGTTACTACCCATCTTCAAAACGGGGTAAAAGAGAAACCAAGACTTCTTGAAGGTTTTCTATGATGAAGCCAAAAATAACGTCCCTGAAAATGTAGCTTTCAGTTGGTGAAAAATTCTGTTTATTTGAAACACTATTAACTACCAAAAATATGTAATTTACTTACCAGCTCTGTTATAAATCAAGAGTCGTAGTCCTGCAGTGCTTCTCATCACAATAGCAGACCTCATTTTTCTGTGACTCCTTGCAGTGTTACGACCATGGCCTGGTTTTGATTTGGTTTCAGAGCCAGTGTCTATGATTCAGCTCTGTGAATTAAATACAACTGCTTTTCTCTTTTTCCTTTTATTTTTATTTTTTTCCAAGTTAGTATGAGCTGAACATAATAAATATTAGAAGAAATAAAGAATTACAATCAAGGTGCAAGAGATTCATTTTTTTTCCTTGGAATGTAATTCCACTATTAAACTACCAAGAAAAAGCTATGAAAGGAATCACTGGTTTTTCCACTCCTTTGCTCATTGTAGAGTCATTTCAACGTGTAATATGGTGTCAAATGCTAATAAATCAGCTGTCAAACACTATCAAATACTTGCACAGGTGTAAATGATCACATAAAATGCAAAGCACTTATCTGACACCAAAAATCTCTCATTACAATTTCTGTCTTCATCAGTTTTATAGAACTATTAAAAGAACCCCAGTCCAATAGGGAGTTTATTCCTTATTATCCAGGTTACCACTTTTTTCTTGTCTGATTTCCTACTTTTAGCAGGTTTTCTTTCTTTTTTTTATTCCCATTTGACATCAAAGGACAGAATGCAGTATTATTTTAAATGCCATTGGTTTGGACTCATCTACTAACAAAAAACGTAATGTTTCGTGATAGTAAGAATGATAAAGCTTTTTTTTTCTTTCCCCCAGCCAAAACATCTCTGTAAGTGCCCCAGCATCATCAACTGATGGCAGCACAGCTCTGGGAATAAACAAACTTCAGCTAATGGCAGGAATCCACGGGGGAAACATGAAACAGGTATTTCTTCATCAAAATCAGTGAAACATGATTAAAGTTAAATGCCACGTTCTACTAGCACTGAAGCCAGTTACATTTTATTCCTCATATCTATTTATTCTTCTTAAAAAAAAAAATCATCTCGTTTCATTCAATACCTGTATTTTTCTCCTTTGTATTTGGCCACTACGATGTTGGGAGCACATTCAGCTTAGGCAAGCGGCCCTTTGGTAAGATGAGAGCTTCAAGCAAAGCCCAGATCCTAAAATGAAAACTCTGCAGGCACTGCACAGACTGCAGCCCTGGGGCTGTGCTTATGCAGTGAGTCCATGACAGAGCTGCTTAATGTTTGCATCAGGCTGTATGTTTGGAACGTACTCTTAATACTCTCAGCATTAGAGATTCTATATTATAATATTTATTATAAAAGAACTGTAATGCAACCGTTATTAGAAAGAAACCAGCATTCACCCAATGATTCAAAGTGACAGCTATCTATATACATTGTCTTATTTCAGTATTCTATGAATAAGAAGTTGTGTATATCTCATTGTTGGCTGACTGGAACCTGTAGTACTACATTAAGAGAGGGGCCAGTTTTGGGTAGCGGTGTCTGAACTTACCACCTATGTGGCTGTTCCATCACCACCATCCTTCTTCTTCCTTATCAGTCATTCCCAGATACTGGTCATCTACTCCTTTACTTGGGAAGCAAGCGTATGTATGGCCTTACTTACCTGAGCCTGATGGTTTTTAACGTTTATATTTTTAGATAATGACCTTAAATGCTGAGGCCTACCCACATGTCTCTGTCTTAAGAGTTAAGGTCTGCAATTAGCCATGAAGATAAACAGTTAACACACCAGGAGCTATGAGTCCTTAATAAAAGCATGAAGATGAGCAACTGTATTTTAAAGACAGCAAAACCATTTTTTTCCCTTACAACTAGACTGTTGCAGCAGCCAAAGCAAAGAGCTGGTACCTAGTGAAAGGGATCCACAACCCAAAAAGAATAAGTACTATAAAAGATCTAATATTTTTAGTATGGTTGTGATGGTTCTGTTTTCGTGTTCAGAATTTTGGATTATGTCAACAGTCACATAATGAAGACACAGTAAAATCTTACTGTATTTCTAAATGAATTCAGAATAATCATTCTTCTTATCATAAAAAATGAGCTCCAGTAAGATTTTTATTCCCCTTCCTTTTATTACCACACTCCAATTTTCATGCAAAGGATGATCTATTAAGAACCTGGTGGTAGCTGGCCATCAGAAGCACAAATGGATGATGGTGTAATGGAGAGGGAGTGAGCTGCAGTATTTGTGCTGTGCTGACACTGAATTGGTTCATTTCAATTTCTTTATTTGAGGAACAATTATCAAAGTGTAGTAATTCATGATTTTTCTATAGATTCAGAATTTTAAAAATCCTTCTTGTTTTTCTCCCCTTTCAACCCAACTTCAAATAGTCCAAGGGGCCCTTACTTGCAGACAGAACTAAAGTCAAATTTTTTATTAACAGCAATGTTACAAGGGCCTAAACATCTGTAGTATGCAAAACAAATAACTACAGCACATGGCCTGGCTTAAATTTAAAAACAAACAAAACAAAACTGCAGCCCCCTCCCCATCTCACTGCCAGACAGCAGGTGGTCAGCTGCTGGGCAGGGGCAGGAGGGCTTTGTGCCAGCACTGCTGCCAGAGCTCACAACACACAGGGACACGGGGCTGTGTGCCCACACACACACACACAGTGGTGGAGCTCAGCTGAGGCCACGAAGGAAATTCATAACAATCTGGGTTAGCCCACATTTTGTCATGTTACCAGAAATATTCTGTAAATAAATATATTAGTCGACCACTTACTTGCAGATAGCAATTACTTAAACCAGCATTCAGCTTTTAATGCACTGCCATTCATTTGTAACAGGGAGTGTTCTTGCTGTGTATTACTATAGATCCAGGTTTTAAATTGAGATTGGTCACTATTGATTCTGTTGGTTTAATGATGATAGCAGGCTGCATTACACAAGATTCATAAAATTTCTGAAATACATGGGCCATTAAGGAGCCTGCATGGAGCTGGGATCACCTTATGCTCTACTGCTGCTCCCCCATGGTGCTGGGGGAGCCATGCCCTGACCTCACGGGACCTGTGCAGAGAGTGGGGTACTAAAAGGAGGTGGTAGGAAGTGAAAGAAAAAAAAAAATGAAATCTTCACTTCTTAGGCACGAATCAGTCACAATTGGGCACAGTTGTTGCTGTTTCTGGACCTTAATACATTACTAAGTTTAGTTACAGGTGTGTTTGTTAGTTTCAGCTTGCATGCAGAAAGCTCACTGTTGTGGCTTGTCAGTATTTATCAGAAACTACTACCTAATAGGACTTAACAAAAGATTCACTCTCTGAAGTTTATCAGTTCCCTAAATCTCATTTACCAGTACTTTGACATTTAAAACTATTCTGGGAAGGGCAAATTAGAAATCAATGATGTGCTCATCAACTCTGCATCAATGCAGCTCTAAGAAATGTAGATCAGCCATTGAAGGGAAAGAAATGCTTTAACTGCCTTTACAGAAACCAAAGAAACAATGCAAAAATGTGAACAGTTCGAAGGCTGAAATGTTTAGTTACATTAAGTCTTTCTGAAATGCAAGATACTGGGAATGTGTCAAAGAGCCATCTTCAAAATCTGCAATTCCAGCACTCATTCAGTCGGTCAATCAGAAATGCTGCTGTATCTCAAAGAATGTTTTAATTGTTTCAAAAGGAAGAAGATTTAGAAATACAATCTATTGGAGGAATAGAAACTAAACTAAAATTAATAAACAATTGTAGAATTCTGTTTCAGGTGCTGCAGCATTTTACTCACACACAAGCTTTTATTCAGAGTGCTGTAACACCTTTTGTGGAGCTCTTTCATATCTTCCCATTTTTGGTCATTTAATCGGTGGCACTGTGATTAATGCAGTTGTTAGATGCTTGCAATATAACTAACGTGGAACAAACAGTGTTTGTACACTGTAAGATGTGGTGAATGTAATTATATATAATATGTATATTCCATTGATAATTTTTTTGATCACCTGTAAAACAGAGACCGGCATGTTTTCTGAGCTGTTACCTGGATAAGCTAAAAGGTTTCTCTGAGGGATCAAAAATCAGATTATTTTCTTCTGCTGTGTTCTACAGCATGGTTTGAAATTACACTTTCAAAGTTAGGAACTAAGTCTGTTAAATGGGACTCTCCGAGAGGAAAATCTAGTGATATTTTGAACACTGTACATATATTTGTAGTAATATGCATATAACACATTTCCCAGAGATCTACGTAGTTTTCTTTGTTTTGCTTTGTTTTATGTGACAGTGATTGAATTCAGGGTGTACAGGGCATAAATACAAGCACGCATATATAAACTTGGGTTTATAAGTAAGTATTTTTTCTTTGACCCATGCATGAGAGTAGTGGATGAACAGGTGACTGCATACTTAATTCCTCTTGTCTCAGCCACCTATTTCATGGGAGGAATGTTTATGTTACCTGCAAAGTTTGGAATTTGTAACATAAAATAATTAGGAAAATATTTCATACCAACCCACCCTCTTTATTAAGTAAGTAATTTCTTCAAGTATTTTTAATAGTGCAAATTATTGTTTTGCATGAGTACAATAATGATGGGAATTCACAGTCAAAAAAAAAAATCTTAAAAGATTTCCAAAGTCAAACAAAAAAATTTTAATACTGTATTTTTAGCAAGAACATTTTTAACAAAGAATGTGTACTTAACTTAATATGGTACAACAGAGAAACCATACTTAAAAGTTTCCATTATCTAACACTCTACTGCATATTCATTTTTTCATCTTAAAAGACCAAAAGCCAAGCTGAACTGAGCATAAAAAAGCATCAATTATAATCCTCATATTACGTCAGCTATTAGGGTTTAGCTCACACTTCTGAATTGGTCATCTAATGAAGGACAGTTTTTACATCATTCTTTTAAAAAATGTACACACATTTCTTTTTAAAACGTAATATATATCGAGTATCTGCTTCAGTAAACAAAGCTTAATTTATAAACACAATTGAAACAGCTCCATGTTGAACAGTTTCAGTGATAAACTGGACTTGTATGATGTACAGCCAGTGAGGACCTTTGTGGCTTGAAATCATTGTGCCATTGCTATACAGTAATAGCTACCTCCTTAGGGAAAAAAAACCAAAAACCAACAAAAACAGTTCTTTGGGGGTGGGAAAGGGAAATAATTCCTGTATGTGCTTAAAAATACTAAAACTCCTTTCTATCTCCGGGGACCTAAAAATGATCTGTTGCAACAGGCCTGGTTTGGTATGGTAAGCTTGTAAAAAGTCTCAATATTTCTTAATGACAATACGGCAGTTTTCGATGCAGCAACAGTAAATTGCTTGAAATTGTCCTTCAAGTTTCATGCTACAAATCCTGTTCCTCACACAGTACTGAAGGCATCAAAGGTTGGAAGGGACATTTTTCATGAACTATATAGTCTTCAAATAGTGATCATTATACATTTTTCAACAATAGGTGTTTCCTTCAGTACATGATGGTGGGTTTGATGTATGTTCTGTTTTCTGTAGGGAAAAAGAAAAAAAAGAAAAAAGTCAATTACAGAGTTGTATGTTTTAGAATTATTTGAAATGTAGGTGGATTTCCTTCAGAGATTTGTGGACTTCTTTTCCTCAAAACAAATGATCAGATCTACAAGTGATACAGGCTGAATATGCTCCTACTGGGGAATGAGGCACCCAATAACAAAGCCTTGCAGAGCCCTCGGCCAGCGTGGTTTGTGTTACTGAGAGCAGTGAGCCCACTGCCCACTTCTGTCCTGAGCCACTTGTTTCCTGGGGTGCTTCCAGCTGGCGTCTGTCAGTAGAGGCTGTAAATATTTAGATTTGCATTTTCATCTTTTGTGATGTCTGATTCTTAGCTGAACACTCTGTTTGCTCAGAAGGAAGTGGGTGTTGTACTGCATGCCTCTGTAGCACAGGGTAACATGGCATCAGCTTTACAGTGTGCCATTATTATGTGAACAAAACCCAGAGAACAGAGTGTTAGAACACAACTGCACTGTGTTAAAACATGTAATAGAAGTAAATCGATATCTGCTCTTTGAAAAGCTGTTATTTCACTCAGAAACCCCCACTTCCCTTTTTAAATTATTTTTCCGTATTTAGGGAAACAAGCAGAAAGACACTTTCTTCCTTGGTGAGACTATTCCTAGTTATACTACCTATCAACTGTGATTTTTCTTATTAAGCAATGCTAAGTCCATAGGAAAAATAAATATGCCCACAGAAACTACAGCTAACAAGAATCCATATTCTTGTTCATTATACAATGAATCATGAATTCACCCAGCTAAACCCACAAGTACTGATCTTGAAGATGATAGCAAAATGATAATATTGAGAAGCATTTTGTATAATGTTGACATCTATCCCATTACTGTTTTACATATGCCAATACTGAGCACTCATAAGGAAAGAACAAGTATTGACCTGCTAACTGACACTGATCCTTGGAGCAATCTCAAACTTTGCCACATTTCAATTTCAAAATGCATTTCAGCTATAATATGAGTGATTTATCATTTAGCAGTAGCTGTCAAAGTAACCTCCTAGATAAAACAAAAACATCTGGAACCATAAACAGAGGAGAGCAGTAGCTGAATTTTAATCCAAATCCGACATGTTCACTTCATTAGGAAGAGGAAACAGCTAATTAGTAATTGAATGTTTCATGGTTTTAAGGAGGCTCAGACTCTCCAAACAGAGATGATTTAATATGTATTTTGGATGTAAACAAGAATAAAGATCGGAAGAGCCAGGGACATAACATCTCTGGAGGAATGTTTGGGAGCATGGGAACCTCTGAAGAAGTGACTAAAATTAGCTTCAGCCTTTTGGCTGATTAAAATTATTGTCTTAAGATTTACAGTGGCAAATATGAAAGCCTGGGGAGGGGGGGGGGGTAAGCAGAAATGCACAGACTTACTTAACATCATTGTGATTTTTTTCTGCTCTTCCATCTAGTTATTAGGAAGTTCCTTTCCATAGCAGGCTATAGGCGATGTAGCTTATATTAATGCTGTGCTTCTAAATAAAGGTAGCCACTGACAAAACCTGCATGTCAACGTGACTGCCCTCAAAAAGTCATAGAAATACTCCTTATTGTCAAGCCAAAGGCTGACATTCTGCTGGAGTGTGCTTTCTGTGAGTCAGTACCATAACAGCTCTGGTGCTCTGCACAGCAGCAGTCAGAGCACTGAGCTCTGAGCAGCTCACCCCTGTGACGCTGCTCTCTTGGGGTCTGGGCTCATGAACCACATCTACAAAAAGGTCCCTTTGTGCCTAAGCACCCATACATAGCAGGTGGGACTTACAGATGTGCTTACAGTGTCTGTGTCACACGAGTGGAAGTCAGTGGACACAGCTTGCTAAGTGGCCACAAGGCATCTGCTGCACCTTCTAGTGCTGTATTTGACATTGGATACTTGTACAGACAGTGATGGTGGCCACATGTGTGCACATTTATGCTGTTCCATTTGCTGCCAAAGGGCTGTGCAAGGATAAGGGATCCACATGCACATTCAAAGCCATTTGAAAAACTGTATGCAATGACAGAATTTAAGATACAATGCTTTAATTCTTTCTCCAATCTTTTGCAAGTACTTTGCCTATTTAATCCCTGCCAAATAAAGTGCATTTGGAGATCATATATAACACTGATTCAGCTAGCTCTTCTCAAACACATAGGGGGAGGGGAAGGTGTGAAGCAGCTGAAACCATGCTCAGCTGGGTGGCTGGGTCAGCAAAACCCTGTGTTGGCTTTCGTCTTCATACACACAAACAGCTATAGCTCATCAGGTCATTAACATGCTCTAGGAACCCACAAGGCTGTGCCTTCCTTCATGCTGCCCAAGCCATGGAAGCCCTGCTTGCCTCTGCGCTGGCTGGCACTGCACACTGCTTACTGACAGAGCCAAAGTCATAGCCAGAGACAACAGAAAAAGAAGCAGTCAATTATTTGGACTAATGTCATTCACCTGGCTTGTGATGTAGACCTGAAGCTTGAAAGTTAGCTAAAACTAAAGGTCATGTTTTCTAATATATTTAAGGTATTTTTTGTTATTTTTCAAATTATTCTTCAAACTAAGGTAAGAAGTGGTCATTGAGATTACTGCTGGCCCATGCACTGACTATTTAAACTTTGGAACAAGTCTGAATTTTTTTCCTCTTATTTCCTAAGGAGAGCTCAGTGGAGATATCTGTTATGCTTTTGTAAGAGAGAAGGCAAATGCCAAAACTCAAGCCAAGAGATAACTGCTGATCAGTAAACAGAAAACACATGGTTAGATATCTCCCCTTCTATAAAGCTCTCAATGATATGCCAGAAGTCAAAATGCATTTTTGTTGCTGTGCAATAAATTGAACTCCACGGTGTTAACAACGTCACGCAGCAACCACCTATGTGGAATTACAGTGTCAGGAGCATCTGTGCTACCACTTCTACATGAATGACAACGTGATGCTGTCAAATTCATCTTTTTAAAGAATATTCACCATCTCCTCAGTGTAGCTGACTGCAAGCTGCATACCATTTTATAGCATTTTACAGTACTATACAGCAAAGATTTGAATAAATCTGTGTGCAATAAATGTATTCTTTTATTAGGTTTATCCCTTAATCAAATATTCATTTATGTGGGCTTCATTCTATTAAAAAATGAAATTATACAAAGGTGAGCAACAGTGTAGATTTACAGTAGTTTAAAGCCTAATCTCATTCTCTAGGGGTAATATTGACAATATAAAAACTGTATAAATGATATTCCCTAACACTAAAATATGCTTATGAGCCCCCTGTGCATGTTATACTGCTTTACAACCTACAGTGAAATGCATGACTGGCTTAATAAGCAAGACATTTAGAAAGGATTTTTTCCCCTTCCCAATGTATAACAGGAGTAAAGATCTCACAGTCTCCCTGTAAGCCAGAGTCTGTGTTAATAATTGTAATTCTCCCCAGGATGAGGTTGTCTTCCCTGCGTTGTTGGTCCGGGGTGTACATGCATCTCTTCCGCTCTCCTTTAGCAACAACACCAACATTTGTCTTTCTCTCTGAAGGTTTTAATGGCTGTATAACAGGACAAATCCAAAGCAATAATTATCTCCTCATTTATTCACATTTTTCTTTTTTCTTTGTTTTCTCAGCTTATTTTTCCCCTTGCTCTCAGGACAGTTTGCATGCATATCTGAATTTCTGGAATGCTTTATATGGCTTTGTAATTCAGCTGTATTTCTATAATAGGTATTTTAAAACAGAATTTCCATGTGTACCCTCATAACTTGCATTGAGAACTGTGACCTGGTAATGTTGGTGTGAAAATCCAGGCCAAGAACTGGAGCACGATGCAGCCGGCCTGCTGTGATCTAACAAAACAGATAGGATTTGGGATTGTTCAGATAATTTTAGCACAGCTAGCTGGAGGACAACATCACTGGATTAAGGAAATTTGTGATCTGCTCCATAATGAGAGAACAAGGATAAATGTGTTGTATTGCTGACTATAAATTATTCGTGCTACTTCTTATAAAACAAAGACGAGCTCTACACATTGCACAGAACATGGGCAGCAGAGATGCAATAACAAACTCAGATTCCCACTTTGCCAATTTAGATCATGGAGTGGGGAGAGCTGCTAAAGGTTGGATGGGGCTGAGCCACAGCCGTGTGCCTGCTGATGCTGGGGAGCAGCAGGAGGGTGGTGAGCCCAGCAGCTCCAGCTCCACGTGGCAGCTCGAAGGGTGGAACCCACAACCTAGGTGGCACTGGGTTGGACATGAACTGAGCAAAACAGAGCCAGTGTTTCAGTTAAAGCAGAGCCAGATTGAGCTCTGAGTGCAGCAAAAAATATAAAAATGCAATGCCAGGACAATAACTCTAACAGACAAAGCTGGGGCTGGTTAGTTTGAATCAGTTATCTTCTGTGCTGTGACATGCACAGCAGTGTGGTTTTTCCCCAGCTTACTTCATGCTTAGGAGTACTGACTTGACTCTGTCAAATATTTCCACATCCACATTAAAAGACCTAAAAACTCATACGAAAAATAGGCTTTCTAATGCGTATCAATAGCCAAGGACAAGAATATGTTCACTGAATACGATCTGTGCAGATGCTGGATTGCCACTGTCAGTATGGGTAGGAAGGGAGTTAACACAGTGCTTCCTGCTGATGAAATATCCAAGCCTGCTGACACTGAGTTATTGAATAAATGTTTGAGCCCTTTGTAAGAAGAGAAAGGTAAGGACCTTCACACCCTGGTCTCCCAGGGAAACCTTTCCTCACCTTCTGTTTTCAGTAAATCACAACATCTCAGCCTCCTCCACCTCATGTGTGCGTACCGAGACAGGTTCAGAAAAAACGTTGTGTACTCTGGTACTCTGGAGTACAGAAAGCACAGAGAGCAAGATCAACAGCACTGTTATTCTGCAGCCCCGCGTCTGTATCGCCAACAGCACGCAGTGCACTCAGCTGGCACAGGGAGTGCATCATGAGAAGAGCTGCTTTTGGTTAGCAGCTAGAGGGAATGCCCCCCCTTGTGCCTGCAGTGTGTGCACAGCTTTGGCAGCCCTGTCATTGGGTGCTCATTATTCCAGGGTAGAACAAGAGAGGTTTTCTAGAAAACAAAACGACACAGCTCCAGGCAGCTACCAGGGGGATCACTCATTCAGCCAGGGCATGCATTAGAGAAGAGATCTAAGCCTTGGTTGCAGAAGCTAGGGAAGGATTTGCTCACAAGCAGAATACCAGGTCTATAGTTTAACCACTGTTTCTAATCAAACAGTTCAATGAAATGGTTCTAAATAATAGTTAAATAAAACCTCACCTCTTTTTAGTGATAGCAAGACCAGGACAATGGCACTGTCATTTCCAAGATGCTGACATTGTCTCCTGCAATTGAAGAGCAGCAGCAGGGCTGTTTTCAGAGGATCACTGCCTTTGGATGTATATTTTGATAGAATAATTTAAGTCAAACCTCTTCAAAACCACTACTCTCTTCTTTTTCTTTTTCCACTTGCGACTTTATTTTTTTTACTTTAGGCTGGATTTAAAAATGGGTTGGTTATATCAGACTATTAAAAAAATACATACCTTGTTTTCTAAATAATAGAAATAATAGTTAAAAAAACAACAATGTTCTAGATTTCAGCAGTCCACCATCTTTGGCAAACAGCTACAAAAGTTATTCACATCCACTGGCAGTTTCTGTGCTACCTCTCTGCTAGGTTATCTCACAAACAAAAGCAGCTGCAGCCCTCTGACTCTCCCACTGCAGTACACACTTCTTCACAACCATGCTTTCACCACAGGAAAGTCCGTCCACCTACACTGCTGCCTCACTCTGGAAATTTAGAGTCTTTTATTTTTTGTAAACTGTTATCATCAAATATTATGGTAACATCTATTTTTAAAAAATTTTAAGATAACATTGCTTTGCTGATTGTTCCAATATCCCCTAACAATGAAATACAGTAATACAAAAGTTAAGTAAGGTATAAACATGCAAAAGGAGAAGTCTCCCTGCGATCATAAAATGATGTTATTTTCTGTTCAGCAGTTCATGTTACTGCTGTTCATGCTAATTAATTAAAGGAGCTGTTGCTGTAATGTGCAAACAGGGAATCTGAGAAACTGAGAGGGCTTTTAGGTCTCGGAGTGAAGTTAAGTCAATCTGGGCGCGGGCAATCAAATGTAATGAAATCACTTGTCAGTGCTAAGCTTGCAAAAACTGTGAAGTTTGACTAGGGAGTAAAAGGATTATAATTAGATTTCCAATAGGATAATAACTAAATGGCAGAAAGCAGTAAAGAGAAAATATTACTTTGTTAGCTAATGGTGCTGCTGTTCGGTTTTAGTTTTTATCAGCACACTTGTAGTTGTACTAATTCAATTTGCTTTTATCAGCAAAAATGCACTGCTCGAATGGTACTTGAATGTCATTTGCAAAAAACATTGATCTGAAGGTGCACTTAATGACACCCAGTATGTTTATTTTATGTGAAACGGAGATTGGTTGATAAAATGGTTGATGCACTATCTTCCTGGCCCAGGAGTGAGTTATGGAAGCAAGAGCAGAAGGTATCAGTGCGTGCATCACCCGATCCTGCACCACTCAGCTTCGTAGGGGCTGCCAGGCTACAGCAACTATTTCTTTTCTATTTGTCAGCCAAAAGGCCTCTCTGAGATTGAGCTGCACTCAACCAGGAGCTCAGGGGTATGGAGGACAGAGCTAGAGGCTGCAAAGTTCGAAAAAGTTTTAGTATTGTCAGCACAGGATTTCAGTTCAACTAATACACAGAGCACAGGGAAGATGAGTCTACTAAATGGAAGAGATTTATAACGCGTATCAGAACCTCTGAAAATGAACAGCTTGTGTTAATAAAATCATTTTAAGAAATGAGCATAAAATATGATATGACTTAATCACTGTGCAGTATTTTTGCAATTTTCCCTTAAACCATCTTAAGAAGACACTGGCAGTGAAACTAATTGAATTTCAAAGGAAAGGCACTGTGTGAACGATAGATTTCTGTCCAGCAGAGCTATTGACATCAGAAAAAGAAAGGTCTGCATTGATGCTAAGGCTTTTTCCTGTGCACTAGAGAGAGATTCTGGATGCCTGGAAACAGCTTTGTATTAGAGGCACATGTTTTGACCCCTCCACCTCACAGGGCCCAAAAAACAAAGGCTGTAAATGAAGGGGGCAATAGAGGGAGCATACTCAAATTGTTAAGACTGCAGTGCAAGAGTAGCTGTCAGGTTTTAGAAACTGTAAATCAAAGAATAAAAAGATATTACAGTATCAGCATAAATAAAAACGAAGGAGATGGTGCTACAGAACAGAAACACTTTGAAACCTAGACCAGCTCTACAGAGAGATCTTCAGAAAGCTTTTCTATCAGCTGAAAGTGCTTAGTGAAAGGACCAGATAAACTCATCATACATTTACATATCAACAGGATTACCAAACTGAAATTGTTGGAGATGCCAGAGCTGCCATTCATGGCCGTGGTGAAGATGAGAAATGACGTATTCTGCTTTCACAGAGGGATACCAAATGCAGAGACACTGAACATAACCAGTGAGTGCCCAGGTCTCCCTTGGCTCAGGCTTTTGACCTGAACAAAAACTTTGTAATCCAAAGCCTTTTAAAACTGAAGAATGATTAAAAGAAAAACAAACAAACAAACAACAACAAAAAAAACCTCACTGAAATTAAAATCCTAAGATCACAAGGCATTCTCCTTTATCAGTAATTCATGAGAAGTGAAAGTTCTAAACCCTTCTGTAAGTAAATGGCTATTGGAAATGGCTATGCATCACTCTCCTCACAGTTACTTATGCTCATTTTTAATAGAAGACAGATTTGAGACAACTGTAACTATTTTCTTTATTAAAAACTGAAAATTGACTTCCTTTTTTCTAGTAGATTCTGTCCAGGTACACTTCTGACTGAATCTTTTTGGAAGAGCACTGAGTGCTTATCTCAGCAGATACTGTAAATAGCACTAGGAAACAGTAGGAATCATTTGCATTTCAAATTAAAATACACGTCCCAAGTGCTTATCCAATATTTTGACTATTTCTGGCAGTAACAATTTTCAAACTGCAATATTTAGAGCACAGCTCCAATCATATGTGTATATATACATGAACATAAATACATATTCTATTATATATGTATACATGTAATTCTCCTTTTTTGTTATGTGTAGCATATGAACCTAAAATCACAGAAAGCGACAGCAGTAAAAATATTTGAAAGCTTTTTGGTATAGATGACAGATGGACAACAGATGCATACCAGAGGTATGCAAAGTCAAGCCTTTAACAGTTGACAAATGCTAAAGGTTATGTTTCTATCTCTATCTGCACTGGTTCTAGCAGTACCTAAGATAGAATTCTCTATCAGATATTCTTGTAATACCCTCTGGTATGTGCACATCTATTTAAATGCATACTTAACATCTCTTTTAAGCCTTCTGGAACTTTTGTCTTGCTAAATTTGCTGTCTTGTGATTTCCATCACCTACCATTCATGTGTTTTTTGAAAGCATTTATGATCTTGAAAGGAAAGCAAGGATCAGTAGTGAAATATTTTAAAAAGATAGATCATTTGTAAAATCATTTTTTACTAAGCTCATATATCTGATAAGTAAGTATGAGTGTTTCCCACACCTCTGTTTAAACAAATACAATTCCTGATCTTGTAAAGCAGTGATCTTGCTATACTTATTTTCTGTATTGAACAGGAAGACAAAATGAAGTTCTGTAATTTACATTTATCTTAACACAGGAAAACAAGAGCTCAAAACTGCTATGCATTTCATCTTTCAATATGGCTTATGATAAATGTGTATGTAATAGAAAGAGGTACATACTGCACCTTGCATTGCTGCACTGTCATGTTGGGTTCCGTTGTGTTCTATTTCCATATCTGGGATTCCAGCATCTGAAAGATGTGACAGTGAAGATTAATGCATTCCCCTTTATCCATCTCTCATGCATCTTTAGAAAAATATTTATAGCAAACTAAGGTGATCACCAAGTTGCACAGCCTTGCATAAAACATTTGGTCTTCACAGAATTTTCAGTAGTAAATCGTTTCCAGAATGTGCAAACATTAGTGGTCTCACTATGGATTATTTTTAATGTGCTTCACATTTGTCTGATGATCAGATAATAATCAACACATGATAATAACGTATCTATAAAAGTTCTCTTAGAGAATAAGGGCATCTGACATATGAAAAATAAAATGAGAATTAAACTGTGGTATTATTAAACCAAATTTACCATCTCAGGCAATTACCCACAAAATAAGAGTTAAAGGATACAACCAGTACCAGCCAACATTCGTGTCCATGTGCATGTGTTTGTATGAGTGCATTATTACAAACAGGGACCACAATGTGTCAGCTCAGCTTGTGTGAGAATGCTCCATCACCCAAAGGAAAACATAATACGTGATATTATGGGAAAGACTTCCAGATATCTGAGAAGAGTTTTTCAAAAGGGACTGTGCTGTGTTTTTTTTTTTTCAAGTTGAGAAGAAGTCTCTTATGACAGGCACTCTTGAACTATTTAATTTCATACTGATAATATACCTCTATCTGCAGTCCTTTGGGGTGGGGCTGAGGGCTCCAACACCCCAGGGCGTTACGACAACAGATGCCATTATCCACCTTGTGCCAACAAGGATTAGCATGAAGGGTATGTGATCTGAATCCATGGTACCTCAAATCCTGGAAAAACATCTGCTTCTCTCATACCACAGCACTCAGAAATTACAGTAGAAAAGAAAAAAACAACAAACCAAGAACAGCTAAAAGGGAGATGTGTGTAGCTTTGAAGTCTTTCTGTGTAAAAGCCCATTCCTGACATTCTCAAATAGAGAATAGCTGTACTGCTGCTTTCTCAGATCGCTCGAGGTGGACATGCCAGTACCTGTTGCAAAGATGATGTTTTGCTGTTTGCAATACAGCCTGACCGAGCTCTGTGTCAAAGCAGGGCAACTGATCCAAGTATGTGTACGAGTAATGCACTACATGAGTAATACATGTGTATGTACCTTAGATATCTGTGTGCATATTGAACACGTGATGTCTGTGTATGTAGTCCCAGAAATACATATGAGCAAATAAATAATACATTAATGTACATACTTTTTTCTTTAAAAAGTGCAGTTGTTACATAGGGTTTTCCCTGTTCTTGTTTGGAAGTTCAAGGCACTGGACTAGACCACCTAAAAAGGTTCTCACTTCTCAAACCTTTTAGAGTATACTTTGTATATACATAAAATGACAAAGTCATCTGTAATAACAGCATCTGTTAAACGAGACAGACCGTCAGAGTTAAATTAAAAATATTCAGAATAGCCCTTCACATTTTGTTGCCATAAAATTGTACCTGCAATTAAATTGTGGATTAAGATGCTAATGAGTTACCTGATTTGCATGTGCAATCAGATTAGCATGTAAATATCAGCTTCTCGCAGGCACCAACATATCTATGACTACCTGAGTGCGCCTGCAAATCAAAATGTTAGCAGCTAGGCCGACAATAGCAGATGTAAAGATCTGTTAATCACACTGCTGGGGTGTTGGTCCCCTTTAATTTGTGGCTTCCAGAACTGCTGAGCACTCATAACTGCAGTGTGACCGGCAGGTGCTTACCGGCATCCGGTGAGTGACCTTACTGAGCACGAGGATTTTAGTTTTCATTTGACATTCATCACAGGGTGCTGGCTGTGCCTGGGGGATCTGATAACAGTGGAGGTGGTACAAAAGGTCCCTGCTGGTTGTGCCCTCTCAGCCTCTGCTGGGAGCCTGTCTCTTCCCACAGCACAACAGCAAGCTGTATATCCATGCCTGAATCACCACCACTCACTGTCAGAGTGTCAGAACAGCCAGCCAGTTCCTGGGTACAGTGATATGCTGGACTATAAAACCCAGCAGATGAGAATGCCTCTGAAAGATGTTGCTCTCATAGTTAAAGAGTTTATATCTCTTAGGTGCTCCCGCTAAATCACAACTCACAGTCCATTGCAGAGAGCTGCAGTGGCAGTTCAAACAGACAGGCTTGCCCTACCTTTAAAAAACAGCCTGGGTACCCTGCAACTGAGATCAAAGGCCAAGTTAAACTGATTACTTTCACTCAGCAGTTTCTGCAGTCTGCTTCTGTTATTATGGCTCAGTTGCTAGCAGTAGCCAAACAAGGCAAAGTTAACGTGAAGACCACATGACGTACAGACACAGCAGAGATGGAATCTAACTCTGATTCATGAGCCTCTGCAGAGACATGTGGATAGGCAAGATGCAAAGACCAAACTTCAGCTGCAGAACATGAAATTAATTACAACTCAGCTAGGTTTAGTCTTACTCAAATCAATGTTCTAAAGTTTCATCAGAACCACTTTAAGCAGGAGAGATGAATCCTCCCACTGCCTGGGACATAATCACCCTGTTTATGAAATTAACTGATCTGAAATTGTTTCTTAAGAATATCTGGGAAGTATTAAAAAACCTAGTCTGCTCATAAAGCTGATACATATTTAACAAACTTAGATCCTGAGGCTGAGAAAACTTCAGCCAAACAGCTTTTAAAATGAAGCTCAGCTGTTCTAAAAATGAATCTGCTGGGAGAGAAGAGTTCAGAGAACCTTAGAGTAACCAAATTTCACATTGTCTTAGCTGGCACTATAACAGATCTCTCTGGCAACGAGTTCAGCATTTCTTGTCATGCCTGTGTAAACTGCTCTACGCTTCTCTAGTTGCAGACATATTCTTTTAATTCGTGACCCAGAGCACATGGTCTGAAATAGATTTTTAATTATTTCAGGAAAGCATTGTGCATTTTATTCTGGAATTTGCTTTATGCACTGTCTTAGTTTTTTAACTTAATTAAACATCATTTTATGTAAACTGTGAAAGGCCAACTAAGACATTACCATTTAACATCCTGAGACCGTCACCTGATGTGGCCTGTTTAAGCGCCTGCTCCACTTGTTCTCTTCTCTTTGATTCAAATTCCAAAGCTTCCTGCAATTTTCTCTTTGCCTTTTTTTCTTTCTTCAAGCGTTTCTGAATTGTTGCTGGAATGCAAATGCATTGTAAGAATGGCTGTTATAGCACAATTAATATATGATGGAGAGAATAAACTTTTTGTTTATTGATGACCAAGAGACAAGCTCTAGATCAAGAAAAACAAATTGGACATGAATCTGATATAAACAAACAATAACCAACCCATACCCTGTTGTGAAACAACAGATAATCCAAAAGGACTTTAAACCTTGTTAAAGATCTTAAATCTTATTCTCACTATGGAACAGCTCCATCAGTGTACGTCTCCTGACCAGAACCTGGGATTCAGAGCCAGCTCAGACACTGAGAGGCTACTGAGAAGCTGAGTTAAATAGGTAAAGACTGAAATGAAGATGAAATGCACAGAGAAAGGGTAGTTACTGATGAATGTGAGTATATCTGTGGGCAAGAGCACTTCACCTTTCATCACAATTCAAGAAAAAGAGGGAAAGAGAGAGAGAAAAAAAAAAAGCATTGCACATATGGTGAGAATCTCTGAGAGAAAATAAGGAGGAACTTCCCAGGTAGAATGGAGGTTGAAAACAAGCTTAAAATACTGGTATGTAAATCAAGAACGTTTTCTTATTTGCTCCATCACTAATTTCTTCGTCTAACAAAAGCACTCTTAAGATCTGTACTGTAACTGGTAGCTTGGATTAAAATTGGGTAACAACAGGCAGTATTACAATGGTCCTCTATGGCTCTGCTCAGTGTGCATTACAGTCGTCTCATTTTCTCCCTTCTAGAGATGGAAAGCAGGAAAGTGCCTTGACACAGATCATCCACAAGTCACTGCTATAGCCCTGCAAGATTTGGCAGAAAACAGAAGTATTCCTGACTTCTGTTCCCAATCTCAGTTTTAAACCCAACTATAAATAAAATTAAAACTGTAACTGCAAACTATACAGCATTAATTGTAGCTAGATGATTCACATCTTCATTGGGAACTGCTGACACTGCCTAAGGTTGTATTCCCTCATCTATATAAATTCAGGCAATAAAATGTACCTTTTCCTTTTAAAACCCTGAATCTTAATTCCGTGTTTAACCTTATCTTTCACCAGCACCAGGTTACCATTTTTTTTGTTTGATATATTACTTAACCATCTAGTGATGGCACTAGAAAGGGTAGGTTGAACTAACAGACAAAAAAGAATTTGTGCTTAAACATAAATGCCCTGATTCAAAGTGAAGAGTCTATACTCTAGCAAATGCTCTTCATGGGCACTGCTAAAATGAAAGGTGAATTTAATTTGCAGTATTTTGGAATTCATTTTCTTTGTTTGCTTCTCCTGTGTATTAGACATCTAATTGTGAACTATCACAGTACTGTTAGAAAAACTGCTAAAAACCATGGAAATGTAACTTTCTGTGATCACTTGTTCATCTAACTCTTATCAATTTTAACAGACCAGAATTTGTGATTGTGCCAGTCAGGGGAATAAAAGGATACCACTGCATGAGCGATCTCTGAGAGACTTAATAAATTATGAATGCCAGAATGTGATCTGGAAACAAAACTTTGGAAAATTGAGTAACCCATGTGGAAAAGTCTATCTGTGACTTTCTATAATAATGTGGATGCTGTGATGACCTGAAAAACAAACAGTTCTGAGGATATTGATTATTGGAGAAATTCTTCAAGCCATAAGTCAATCAAGTTTGTGAATGACTTACAGTTTTTGTTGACTTAAATGTGACTCAGGAGGTGCATAGTCTGCCTACACCGAGATGAAGTTCTGTTTTATAGAAATACAGTTGTCTCATCCCCACTCAACACTGTAGTGATGCAATGATTCTGAACACCCACCATAATTTAACAACTTCTGTAGTATTTACTCACTCCTCACAACTTGACCTAAAGTGTCCTTTGTGAGCTCTTACTGAGCCTTGGTGCTGCACACAGGTTCCTCACCTAATTTCAATTCAAAATGCACAGGAAGAGAGTAGTAGGAGCTTACATTTGTAATCTTATCTAGCTTTATCTTTCTGATTTCATGGATGTAACCTAGAAGTAGCTTTCGGCACATGAAGAACTATTTCTCTTCTTTTGATGCAGATTTGAATTTTAAAGGGAAGACTTCCTGCTTTACAATATCATAGCGAAAAATTTAGATTTACCAATTTAATTGCCTGTTATTATCAAAAGCTTCTAAAGAGTCATGGTTCTGTCTTAGGAGGCTCATGTTGGGAAAGCTTTTGTATCTCACTCTTCTGATGGAAAAAAACACATATCTAGGGTTATTTGTTTCAGATCCTGAACTGCAAGAAGTTGCCTACCCAAGTGCAACTATTTGGTTGCACTGAAGTTATCTACAGGACAAACTAGCTGCTAAGTACTTAAGCTACTGAACTCAACATTATTCAGGAAATGTAGGCTAGATAATTGCTAAGGTGATGGAAAAAATTATTTAAATACTCCAATTACAGACACATTATCTTCCTCAAAATAAGACTGATCCTCAGTGCTTGGAGGATAATAGCAGGAAACAAAAGAAATTAAAGCTGTCAAATGAAGAAATCAGGCTGGGAATACACAGACGGTGTGGTAATAATGCATGTGAAAGCCATGGAACTGAATCAGCTTTCCCCACACAACCAGCCAAAGCGCTCTGTGGCCAGTTGCCCTCCAGGAAATAATCCTTCAGTCACTGTTCTGTCTGCTTACAGGAAAGTGTGCTTCATTCTGTTTTTATTAAATTTAAATCTTTCATTACCAGTGCTAGTCCACTGCTACATTACACAGAAGTATGAATGTCAGTTAACTCTGAGTCCTCAATAGTTCCAGCTGGAAATGCCAAAGGGTTACACATTTAATAGGTATCTAAACTCCATTTTTCATTCACTCACCTCTGCTTTGCAGCTCAGCTGTAAGTTGCCTTTCCAAGCTCTCTCTGAGTTCTCTCTCTCTACAAAGCTCCATCTTCAATTCTTTCTTTTCCTGCTGTATCTGCTTTTCCTGGACTCTGGCATTGTCCACAGCCACTTTCAGCAGGCCCTAAAACACATGCAAATGTGAGACCTGAAAATACCACTGTGTTTCAGCAGTGACAACATTCATCCATTTCCTTCTTTTTCTCACTTTGGAAAAAAAATCAAAAACAACACAACAACAACAAAAACTCTGGAAGCTATAGACATGGAATGCAACTGGGCATTTAAAGTACCTACATGTTCAATACAAGCAATTTTGTGGTATAGCTTTTGCACATTCATCCTACTGGTACGGATTATTACAAATGGAGTGTCATATCATTGTTGACCTTGGTCAAACGCAGGGAGAAGCAAAGGGGAAATAATGAGAATGGTGAATTTTAATATGACCATTATTGCCAACTATTAAGTCAAACAGACAATACATAAAACATTTTCACAATCAATAATGCCAGAGAATGAAAACCTAGGCATTACATTAAATAAAAGAAATTAGAACTGCAGATACAAAATAGTTTCTAAACTCTAAAGGAGTGGCAAAAGAAATACATTTTATCTGTCATGACATAGTCTGGCACTACAGAGAATAACTTACCTGAATGTTGGTTAATAGTGTTTCAACTGATGAAAGACCATCAGCAAAAAGAAATGGTGCTGGAAATCCAGGAGGCAAGGCCTGTCCAGCCAGTTGGACTTTATCTAAGGTTGGTTTCATTATTGGAATGGCAATTTGGACCTCTTCTGTAAAGACAGATTTAAAAGCAAGATCAGAAAGTACTGGAAATATTGCCCTCAGTGATTTTTAGAAACTGCTTCCCTGGAAGTCACAATACAGGCATATTTGTAAAACTGACACTTCTGGTCTTTGGGCAGCTGTGATTATTACTAAGGCAAGTTTGCAAAATAATGCAGAACAATAATAAATATACTTAACACTACAGCATTGCTCTAATAGAGTATATACCATTATATCTCAAGTTCTACTGAATTATACTACAGAACTAGAACAGCATTATGCAGTTCATTAAACCTGAATGACTTTTCTTCATTCTATCATGTTTGCTATTCTGTGATGAGCATTTTTTGTTGCTATAACCTTGAAAAAATTCTAAATCAAGAAATGTACCACAACTCTTCACCCTTTTTAGCATTATCCTTCCCATATCAGCAGTAAATAATCCTCACTGAGTCATCCCCTCCTGCTCATCCAGCACTGGCTCTGGGCTGTCAGAGAGGTGTCAGTGCAGGCTCTCCTGGCAGGTGCCACACTGTGTTCAGCCCCACCATGGGCAGCAGCCAGAAGCACCAGGCCAAGTTCTGACTGCTGGGGGCATGGAGCTGGTGCTGGGGTCACAGTAGTGGCCGGGGAGCAGAGGGCCAAGCCCTGCTCTCGTGCTGTGCTGCCTACAGCGACATGGATGCATCCACTGCGCACTGCAGTGCTGGGGCCTGTAACTTCCCCTTCACTCCATTTCAGTTCTGTCAAGTTGTTAAACATCAAGGTGTAAATGCACAATAGAAACGTGTACTTGAAAAGAAACGATGGCATTAACATTATTTTCCTCTAATCCTTTAAATTTGGTCACGAGTCCATACTAGCACAAATTCGAACTCATTTTTTTTTGACAGGACAATTTAATGATAGTTTAGGACAATAACAGATGTATCTCCTTTTGTCAGACCCCCACGTTGTGTAATACTTCTCCAAATATTCGTTTTAAGCATTCAGGTTTATTGCTTTAAATGATGACATTAAAATCTGCTAGCAGTCTTTAAAGTCGAACTCGGTTCACTTCTTTTATACTATGATGTTAAAAAATACCAGTGTAACACTGCAGGGAAATGCAGTCCATATATAATATTTTCCTTTAATCTCTTTGGCACTTGCAGAAATCATGAAGAGTATCTCCTCACAATTGCTTTTTAGTAAAGCTTGAAACTAATCTATTGTCCGTAAGTTCATGATGCATGTGTTTTCTAAGGGCAGCTGCACATCCAGTCCTGATAGTTTCATTTGTCAAGTGTCTTGGTCATATTAATTCCAGGATTTACAATTAGACCACACCACATCAAAAGGCCTCCCTCCCTTCTCTCACCTCTCCTATTTCAAAAACAACTCCGAAAGAATCTGACAACAACAAATTAAGCCCTGGTGTCTCTGCAGCAGTAGAATTATCTGCTTTAACCACTTCCAGTAGCACCCAGTGAGCAGCAAGTGCTTTCTGCCCTGTCTCTAAAACACACCCACTGACAGCTAGGCTGGGAGCATTAGCAGATTCCAAGTATTCTCTGAAATCTCTGCTGAGGGAGTATTTTGTTTTCACCCTCTGAGTTCATTAAATGGAACATCGTCATAATGATTCTTCAGGACTAATACCAACTCTTCACATCTTCACAGCTACTGTTTTAGAGCTGCATTCACATAAATTTAATTATCATTTAAAACAGAACAAAACAAAACAAAACAAAAAAAACACCACGAAACACTCTGGCAACATACTCAGACCTACTGAGATACACCACTTCTCAGTTTTCAGTGTTTTCTATCAATGGCAAGAGTTTTTCAGATGACCTGGTTAGCTGTTGCATGTGATGCTGCACGGAAATAATGGCTCAGACACAGAGTCACAACAGACCAAACTGAAGTGGCATTTGAAAAGGAAAGTAATGCATGAAGTATGCATAATAGAAACCTATCGTTGCTTTAAAATCTCAAGAAATCTCTACTGTTTGAAGATGAAAGTAATAACATTAAATTGGCTGAAAGGAAAATTACTATTGACTGAGAAGACAGGTTGCATGGTCTATGGTTCGTAATGTTACTGTACAGCAGATTGAAGTTTCAAAATAGTATTACTCTTCTTTAAAGAGATAGACACAGCTAAATTAGGTGCTGCTTGCTGCAGTGAGGATCAAATGCAAAAAGAATCATATTTCATCAGACCTAGTCAACACCAGGAAAATAAATAGAAATATAAGAGGTATGCAGGCAATGATTCATTTTGATAATCTGGCCCAAGAGAGACACATAGAGACAGCACACAGATCTAAGCTTCCACCAAAAGACAAATAGGACACAGAGGGTGGGAATTGGGATGACAGTGTAGCAGAGGTCACATCGATTTTCAGCAGCAGTTTTCACACAGATGAGATAACCCTGGACTCTATTTGGCCCATTGTTCATATCCTACCTGTCCCACAAGCAATAAATTTCCAAGTCCCAGAAAAAGGGCAGTAAAGAAGAAGGATTCTACTTACGACTTCTTATGATTAAGTTTTTGTGCTAACCAAACATGCTTTGCAGACCAAGGTCACATTGCATGTTAAAGTCTGTAATAGCTGAAAACTAGAAGAAGCATATTATGCTTTAGCGTATATGGGTGGAAACTGTCAAACCATTAATCTTTTTTTTTTTCCTGATTGAAATCACACTCTGCAAAGATGAATGATAAATGCATTAGAAATCTATTTCAATCTTGTAATAGGTCTTCACATCTGAATGGTGTCTACATCTTGCCCACATTCTGAGTAAGTGCACAGTTTGGCAGAAATTTATTAGCTAGGTTTAGGAAATTCTAATTGGGAAAGCAATTAAAAATGGCATGTGTTGGAAGCATTTTTGAGCATTGCATCAGTGCATCTCTTCAACAGAAAAAAAGGTTGATTTTAGTGTTTTGATTTTAAAGAACACTGCAGATATAAATGCTAAAAGTAGCACTCACATACAGTACATCAGAATAAACAAGAAATAAAGCTAGGGCAAATACTATCTAACCAAGGACACAAACAACCTTCCTGTTTATTGAAGCAAAGTGGGAACTACTTTTATTGAGCTTGTTTGTTAAACCTGCCATCCTTTATAATAGCATTCAGGAATCCATTTAGAGTGCAGTCTTTTTATTTTAATTTCTCACTGGCATCCAGGTGAATAGACGAAAGCAAGAATTATACTGCAAAGAGCAAAGAAATACACAGTAAATACTAACAGTGAATGGAATTATTATCCCAGGAAAGTGCATGGAAAAGTGCTAGAAAGTTTCTTGTTGTTAATGCAATAAACCAAAGTATTTCATCTTCCATCTTCTGCCTAAGTTGCAGAAATCAGGATTGGAAAATTAAGCATCAACCTATGGACTAAATGCAGCAGTGGGAGCATGAGTAACGCAAATTGCTCCCCGTGTGACACTGCACAGCCCTAACCAACAGGCAATTTTATTTACCAGCTGGTTTATGCTCTTTCAAAAGACATGCTTTTAAATCCATCATTCATATACCTGATACACTTGGCATGTCACATCCTTCTCAAAACAAGCAAGAAATATTAAAGCTGAGATTTACATATTACTAAACACTGCTTAGATCATCACGTTATTTATTCACATGCATTTCAAAAAACATATCTGTCTGGAGGAATTACATGTAAGCCTCATCAAAATTAGTTTATATAATGCACAGAATAAATACATGATATGGATAAAAGCAGAAAGAAATTCGTAAGAAATGTATAGTTTATTAATCTGCCCGTTACTCATCAAGACATTTGATCTCAGAAAACCTTCAGCCAGCATTAATAATGTGGTTTTGGACATAGATGGCACGGAGATCATTCTAGATCTCTGCCTGTGGCACACAATTTAGAAAGCTCAGGACTAAAAGGGTTCATCATAATTACAGTTCTTGAAGCTTCATATTTGAGTGATGGGGATTATATTAAATGGTCCACAGTTATAAAAGAACAGCCTAGGTGCTCCAGTGGACTCTTTTAACTTTTAATAAAATCAAAAATTTATCCCCAACACCAGCTGAGTTGTATGTGCTACTCATCTTCCAAAGTAAGACATTACATTTTTATTCAAAATAGCATTACTTGCCCAAAGTTCTTACAGAATTATCCAAATTGCTAACGCTTGAATTCCAGTTGTGTATCTACTTCACAAAGACAGCGATAGGTAGTGGTGACCTAAAAGGTGGGGACTGGAGCAGAATTAAGGCAGTAATTCGTACAGTAACTTTTGATGGCAAGAAGCAGTTTTCCAAAAGAAGTGAGATTTAATTTCAAACCCTGGCAGCTTTTATATTGCTTAACTACAAACCAGAGGTGTCCTTTTTTCTTTTCCAGAAAGGTAAGTATTTAAACCTATTTAAAGCCTGATAATCTGTGACTCTGCAAGGATGGGGTTGACAGTCTTCAGTGCCTTAATCCCTCTGAACGTCCTCCACAGAGCTCTGTGTGTCTTTCTTTCCCCCAGTGCCTGCTCCTCTCCTGGGGGCTGAGTCCTCTTCATTGCTGAGAAGAGAGCCCTCCTTCTAACTTGGCAACCATCAGACTTCAGCATTTACTGCTTTAACCTTGTGATTCAGGTGCCAAATTTGAAGTCGCTGCTGTTTTTTGTAATTACAGCCCCTGAATGAACAGGGTCAATGAATGCAACCGGGAGATTCTGACTGCTCCACTGTGCAAGCTTTAAATCAGACTTTACTTCATTTTCCAGTGCTTCACACAACTCGATAGCATATAAGCATTTGTCACGATAGAGCTTTGCTGTAAAGAAACTTCCCTTTAAAAATAGTATCTGATCATTATACATGCATTTCCAGACTGCCTTAAAAGCTTTTGGAAACTCATGGAACAGTAACACCAAGTACCCTCCGTTTCAAAGTACCTGCTTCCCAGCTGGTTCTCACCCATGCAATCTGAAATCAATTGATTCTGTCCTGAAGCGTTTAGTAAAACCTTCCCATTGTTTAACACAGGGGAAAAATGTAGACCATGTCTGTTACATTTAGAGCAGTGTGTTGAATAGCAAGCCATAGTGAAAAAGCAGAAAGTGAACTGTGTGAGCAGTGTGGACACTTGTACTGCGACAGAGCTCCTCGCAGAATTATGGAGGGTGTGCTTTTCTGAAGGAGGTCATAAAGAAGGCTCTTGGGGTTTGAGTAGGAGAAGGAAGCAAAAAGCAAAGAAATGAACATTTCAGTAGAAAAGGCTGAAATTAGAGTTTACAAATTGTCTTTATCTGTGCACTCTTTAACAAGGGATGAATAATTATACAGCTTTGACATTTTCATCAATGTACTCTCATTATTAAGACAGAAAATTACACCTATTTATAACTTCAGCATATTTACAATGCCCTCTGATGCTCACGTGGCACTGACAGTAAAAGCACCTGAAAATACTTCATTAATTCAAATCTTAACAAAAAAATACATTAGTTAGATGAAATTTTTGTCTTGTAAAACATGAAAAAATGAAATGAAGATTGCAGTGATTCACTGGCCAGACATCAGAACATTTCACTACGAAAAGCTGTAGTCTAAATTTAATACAGGCAGATTAGGAAAAATAAGACTGATGCCACTTGAAAAAACTGTGTTCATCATGAAAAAGTGTAAGTACAATTAATGCTACCAATAAAAATACGGAGAGCCTTCCAAATATATATAAATATTTTTTACAAAAATATATTTTATATGTAAAATTATTATTTACAATTAATTGGTTGCGTGTATTAGTATTATACCTGCTTTATCCTCTAAGCTGCTTCTCAGGCGGGTTTTGTTCATCTGAATTCCAACATTTGAAGCTGCTCTAGACTATAACTTCTAAATCTAGGTAGGAGCTAATTACTCTCAATCTGCATTTTCCATATGGCAACTAAAGCAACTAGTTACTTTCAGCTAGTAACAGCAACTTATCATTCCTTGCAAGGACAAGGAGCAGGTATTTCTCTTGACAGTAAGTGAAAATGTGAATTATTCAATAAAAGACCAGTAATAAAATTAAAACATGGAAGAAAGGAAGAAAATGAAACAACAGACAAAATCCTGCTTGTGGCTATTACCAAGAGACTGTAGTTTTTTTCTCTGTTAACTCTCCTATTAACATGCACAAAGGCTTTTTCTGGTGATTTTTAAGTCTTGTTGCAGTCTGACTACTCTTCTACTGGGATTTTAAACTGTCAGATGAGGACGGGTAGGAAGAACTTGCCAAGAAAAAAAAAAATTCTTCCATTTTCTTGGCGGATTCAGCTTTTCCCTATTAATGTTGAGATTATTTCTTCAACTATTTTGTTGCAAATATTTATGACTCCATATGGAACAACAGATGTTGAAGGAAAGGGATAGCAGAAAAGACTTCATTTTCAGCAATTACCCTGCTACTTGTTGTCATACTGTAGGTGTTCTTAGTGCATCTATTTTACACACCACCCTGTCCTTTCACACACTGCAGAAATGTCAGTTTGGATAATTAACGTAATAACTTTCCACAATATTTCCATCTACAATCATTTCCACAATATTCACTTATGCAAATAAAATAAATAAGGCAACAGGAAGAAGAAATCAGGAAGGAGGAAGGGAGACAGCGATTGCTCCCGGTCCTTCTGGAGTTATCTGAGCAGGAATCAGTTTCTCACAAAGCTGCCTCGGGTCCTTAGCACAGAGCCTTCCCTCTTTTTGTTTGAGACAGACTCCAGTGACTGCCAGCAAGAAATCATGCAAGAGAAAAACGAGCCTTTCAACACACAGTGCAAGAAACAACAGAAGTATTGCACAATGACGGTGCAGAAGCACGGTCTGACCGTGGTGGAGGTAATTCCTGACAGGTGGACGGCATTCAGGCTGAAGAAACACCCGTGGGCTGACCTGCTGAGCCTGCCCAACACCCTGCAGGCAGCCTGTGCCTCTGCAGCCAGGCACTCTTTCATAACCCACGCGTAATAAAAACATACAACGTGCTTTAAAATAATTTTCATCATTTACTCCCTCTGCTGCAGTGATTGGTAGTGTAATAAACAACTTGAAACAGATCTCAGTAGCGACATCGCGTTTTCCCATATTCACAACCACAGAAATGCTTCCAGAGAGCTTCCAGAGATCAGTGAGACCAAATTTGTCCCAGGATAGCAGATGTGCTTGTGTTCCCACTTTGCACCTGAAAAGCCCCACGTGCCTGCTTCATCTGCACATGTGCCACCTCGAAAGGCTTTTCACTTGTCTGCCTGGTCTGGGAACTCTCAGGTGCCAACTGTGCCAGTGTGAGGTGATACATACACCTGAAACAGCACTGCTCCCTTCCAGAGGTCCATGTTCCTGAGCTCGTGCAAAGCCAGCCTGGATCAGAGACACTCACTGCCTCCTGACCTCAAGGCTCTAAACTGAGTCCTGTTTGGCCACCAGCACATGTAAAGGCCCACAGAGCACAGCCATGCGGAGCAGTGCTACTCAACATAAAGCCCCTGGATCACCAAGCAGAATGAACCCTAAACCTCAAAGATACGAGTGGAAATACCACTGTGCTCTCTGCTGTAAAACTGCCGACAGGTAATACTGTATAGAGATTATAAAGTTATGCGTTACATGATTTATGTTAACGCAGCAATTATGACACAAAGGATACATCATCTCTTTTAATTTGTTCAAAAATAGTACTGAAATAAAATCAATACTGTAACTGTTATGTTCAATTTCTTGAAGTACATGTATAGCTAGCAGTTAAATCCCTCAAATATTGGAAGCAGGCAGAGTACTCCATTTCCCATTCCTGGATAATTATTCCTGCTTTATTAAGGTTTATTTTACAACTGTATAAAATAGGTTATAAAGGACAATTCTGCTATTATGTCCTCCCCTGCTTAGGCTTAATAAATATTATATTCCAAACCATCCATTAAAGCCAAGCAGTGGAGAAAATAAGAGTGGTAGTAATCTCCTCCACAGATGTAAAATACCTTTAATAAAATAAGGGTGTATAACAGTCAGGAACAAATTACTGAGGTCTGCTTTAATAAAATAGTACCCTTAAAGAAGTATTACTCTTAAGGCACTGACATTCCCACTGGTGATGCAGTGTATCCTTTCAAAGCAGTATAGCTTGTTAAAATGGCAAGATATCTTTTTGCAATAGAGAGTTTGTGTCCAAGCAGATACAAGGTTTGTATGGAATGCATCCGGGGAGCCATAAAACTGGTGGGAAACATATTTCTCCGTGGTATTTTAGTACTTTGAAAAATTCAATCACTGGGAAAAAATGTTTTGCTGTAAACATCTGAAGAGCCTTATAAAAGCAATGGCTTCCCACAGCACCTGCTTAAATAATTTTAAGAGGGAGTATGTCTTTGCTCATCTTCTAAAACTTGTAGAAAGCTTCTCCCATTAATTTCCCTGGTGCTGTAAGGCCAGGGCACTTTTAATCAGAAATAATTACGAGTACAGTTAGGGGATGTTCACCAGCATTATTTTTGCACTGTAGAGATAAGACAACTTTCAACACCGACTGCTTGGAGAAGCACGACTGCTGTAATAGAAAAATATAGGAGAGATGATCACCTTGAGGTTTCCTTTTGAATGAATTAGGAATTCTTCAGATGTCAACAAAGGAGTTGATCTCTGTAGAAGCATCCTGGCACTTCCACTCAGATTGATTACACAATGATTTTATGAACCCTAATTATCAAGAAACATACGAAATCCATCCTTTCTAATTGTTCCTTTTAACTGGTTTAACCCTTTGGGTGAGTAGCAGTTCTGAGCTGTGACACTTCCTGGCACAGTCCCTGTCGTGTCCTTTTTCAGCCTTCCAAACACAACTTCCACCCTGCACAGCTCCTGGGCCTGCTGCCTGCCTGCTCCTGCTGTGCCAGCCTGCACAGCACCAGGCTTCTGCCCACCTCCCACCATGGGGCTCAGCAGCACTCCTGAGCGCTGCTGTCTGGACAATGCCGGACCTCTTGCAGGTATTGAAATTACAGAACAGAACCCTACTGCACTGAGCCTCTCTTGGGCTAGGAAATAGTCAGAATTTGGCTTATCCAAGTCCTCCTCGACAAAGAGGGCAAGTAATAGGCCCTGTGATAGAAATGTTGTCCTGCTGTATCGATATTACATCTTGGTGACAGAATGATTAGGCTCCCATATATCAGCGTTACAGCAGCTCAGTGCAGGGAGCTGCCGGTCCAAGGCAACGCAGCACAGCTCCTTGCCACCAAATAATTACACGATGCTCTGGGGAAAGACAAGTTTTCCTAACACACAGCTAATCTATCAAAAGGGAAAACTCTTCCTGAGCCAAACGGCAGCTGTGATCACAGTATAAATGTGAGTTAGCCACCACACCGTCCTCATCCACTACTCTGCGACCAGTAACTTAAGTCTACTGCTGGCATTTACCCTGCTGGCTCTCCTAAAAGATCAAATACTGAAGAAAGGAAAGAAAGTGGAACACTTCCTGCAGAAAGGTACAGCTGCCTGACACTCATCTGCTCTGCTCTTCCTTCACATCAGCTTGAGAGCTGTGCCTGGCTCCTCAGAGGGGCAGCGAGCAGCTCTGGTACACATCTGAGACCAAACATCTCTTGCAAAAAGTGCTCAGTAAAGTATTCAAGTTGCAAGTCACTACTGAGTCCAATGCTTTCCCCTAGCAGAGTACCCATACAGACCAGAACCTGGCCAGCATTCTTGTTCTCTCTGCCCGACTTCAGCCACTTCTGCCATGCAGCTGAAGCAGCAAGGGGCACGACTGTGCTCTGCTGTGGAATGTGGCATGCAGCAAAGTCTGGCAATAATATCTCACTGCTTCAGCTGCTTTATTTAACAAAATCCTAATGTCCACTGATGCCCAAACACAAAAGCTCGAGCACCAAGTAAATGAAGATCCCTTTTTCTTACAGCCATGTGCATGTACAATCCTGTTCTATTATCAATTCAGGATTATAAACAAATCTCTCCTGGAAAATTTTCTAAAACTTCACCAATGTTTTGGCTCCCAGTCACTATAAATCCTAGGCAACTTTAAGACAAAAAATGCCACTAGAATCACCATAACTGAATAAAAACCTACTCAGGAGATTTTTGAACACACCTGTTAGATTTGCACGCTTTTCAACTAAAACCAAAACACAATCCAAAGCAAAACACGTACCAAAACAATTTATACAGAAAACCAACGCTCCACACCTCCCCCTCCTTCACAAACAGGCAGCCATGCACTCGGCTGGACTGCTGACAAATCCAATCTCATGGATGTGCCACTGTCTGCAGCTCCTGGGCTGGGCAGCCATGGCCTGGGGCAGTGAGATGCCTCAGCACTCTGCTACTGCCTGAGGAGGAACGCAGGGAGAGAAAGCAGCACCACTGGAGGCAACATCCTGCTGCACGTTCACATGCTGAAAAAGCAGATGTGACCAAAACAAAGAACACTTTGCTCATATTCAGTTAAAAGAAAACCAAATACTATGGAGTATCAATGGAAGTCGGCATATTTTCCTCCAAATGACAGAAATAAAGGCGCATCTGCCGTTCCAGGGGGATTTCTACCAGGTCAGCTGCGAACGTGAACTTACTGATGATTGAAGTTGTATCAAAAACTCTAAAAGCATAAATTCCATTTAATGTGATTAGGTTCTGAATATTGCTACTGTGACTTAAGGGTTTCAGTAACGGAGGATTTCCCTATTCCAGCAGGCTCACTCTCTTTGCAAGTCAAGTTATATTTCACTTTGGTTCACTCCTTGCTTGGAAACTGCATTACGTGAGAGTAGCTGAGAAACCAATTCATGACAGTGGACAAAATGAAGCTTAATGAATCCCAAACAGAATGTACTTCATGTGCTCCAATCAATGTACACTGCCTGCTACAGTATCTCCCTGTGAAATCAAGGCATTTGCTCACAAATTTCTCTCTCCACAGGGTCCTTTCTTTTTTTTATAGCACTTCACTGACTTTTGTCTGCTCCTGTCTCCCTCCAGTGTTGCTCAGATGGCAATCTTTTATTCTTTGTGCAAACTCATTTGGAAAATGCTGGATGGGCTACAGCTGTGTACAGCTATGGAAGGTCTGACACATGTCAAGCAGTGCTATCTCTATGCTGAATAAACACAATGAAACAACAGGTTATTAGAAAAGTCAGGCTTCCAGGCAGAAAGTAGTATTTAGATCAGTTTTAATCACATAGTTTTTGAAAATTCCAAAATGTACTGATGCTGTACCATTGCACAGTGTCATCTGAGCACCACAGTTTTAATAAAGGTTACTGCAACTCATGGTGATATTCTGGGTGATTTCTGCTAACACACAACTACATAGCAGATGAAAAACTAGGAGATCAAAATATTAGTGAACCTTTCCCTGGAAAGGTATTTTCTTATCTTCTAAGAAATAAAATAAAACACATGTTCTTCAAGAACCAACCTCTGCCCAGGTACTGTGGAAAGTCTGCAGTTGAGTCATTCACAAACATTAAAATAGGTTCTCGCTTTCAAACTGCATTTATACTCTAAGAGTAAACACTCAAAATCAATCTGCGTTGCTTCTGACAAAAGGACTTAAGTTGGATATGTAGTCTAGAACCATAAAAACAATCTCCATACAATTTGTTCAAATTGACAACTATTACACTCTGCCACTGTATTTTTTTTCTATCATAATATCAGAAAAAGCAATTAAATATATATATATATATCAGTAGTTGGTAATTCCAGTAGCTGTGGATCCCAAAGAGGTGTCCCAACTCCATAGGATACCCTCTGGGGAGCTGACACTTTTTTGAAGGGCTATTTTAAAATTTGTGCAATTATCACTCTGAAATAACATCCACAGACAGAATTCTTCTAGCTAGCAGTAAGTGTATTCCACTAGTTGTATTTCTCTGTGGGTCTTGAGTGGCAGCACAGGAATCCATGTAAGAAAAGTTAGGAGGTAAAGGAAAAAAAAACAAAAACATTTTTCCTTCAAACCAAAAATACCAACCTCCTTCTGAAACTTAGCTAATAAAGTGCAGTAACTTCTGTTAATTATCAGCATGTACATGGATTATCAATCAAATGAGATATAAGCATAGAGCAGATAAAAATGGCAAACTGCTATAATTACAAATGACATTTTATGCATGACTGTGTCTCAAGAATTGTTACAGAATGCTTTGAAAAAAAAATCATTTCTATGCACAGTCCAGAATAATATGGTCCATTGCAACGATGTACTGTGGGGCAGAAATGTCGTTTGTTACATCTCACATTGTTTCTGTTCTATCCCCTGAATCTATATTTAGTTTTATTTTCTAAAAAGGATGAATTTGTTTTAGAGAACTGACAGCTTATATGAATATTTTAGTTTTGCTTTCAAGTACCAGAAGAAAAAAAAAAAAGCACAGAATAGAGAATAAAACTCAAGCTCCAAGTTCCTCAGGATGCCTACTGAGAATAAATCCTATGTTTATTTGTATTTCATTTTGCTTGAACAACTGCTTTTCCCTCGGGTATTTATTAAAAGCATAAAAAGAATGAGCCAAATTCACTTCTCAATAACATCCATTCAGCATTGTTGAAGCTTGTAAAATTGCACTAGGTTAGCCAAGGGGAAAATTTTACTATTTAATAAATATATATAATTTTTTCTGGTTGAGAAGATGCATCGCTTCATCTCTAAATTCTGTCTGCTCCTGCTCATCAAAGATAAAGCAGCCATTTTGGTATACATTCATAACCTCAGGTAGCAAGAGACATGATGTATATTCCCTCATTTGGTTATTCATTACTTGGGGTCCAGTCCTACACATGCATTTCCCATCAGACTTACTGAAGACACGTACAAAGTGTCCACTGATTCCATTACATAAAGAACTAGTTATAATTTTCTTCATGTCATATTTTCTCACAGATTGCCATAAATATTCTTTTTTGACCTACATTCCAAAATATGCAGATGGAGAAAGCTAGATTGGCTTAAGGGGGATTGAGCCACTGGGAATGCCTACTCTCAGCGCAAGGCTGGAGAAGCATTTTTTTGCTGCAAGTGGTACATGACAAGAGATGCCCACTTTTCTATCACCTAAACCAGTAAAACCTCACCAAAAATGCAATGAAACAGAAACTACCAGAGTCAGTCAATGAGCACACCTCAGATGGTTCCCAACCAGCAGCCACTGCCCCCACACCAAGTTTCCCTGTGGTTGGGCTGAGCCTTCCCAGCTCGTTCCTCACCTGCCACAGTACGTGCCTTCAAACCGTCCTGATACCATACAAAATGAAAAAAAGCAAGTTCCCATTCTATAAAATTACATTTTCCAGTGCAGTTGAACATCACTGTGTTTGCAGTACAGTGTCACTCTCTTTTACAACAGAGCTTGCAGGAAAAGCTGTTCAACACTAACACTGCAGCTTGCAACTGCCACTCCTCAATGGTGTACGTGGCCAAGAGCTGGGACAGGTGTTTCTTGCCCACTGGTCCCCAAGAAATTACAGTTTATAGCTTGTTAGTGGAAAAATGATGTCTTTGAGATCTAAGCCAATGTTTTCAGACATGTCATGGACTGTCTTTATTCCTGGCATAACAAACCCCCAAAATATAATAGCAAGTAATGTGACTATTGCCCTTGGCAGCACCATTAAACTGGGCAGTGAACTACTTCAAATGGCTGTGAGTGTTAAACATTAGTTCTGCCTTAAGTAGGTTGATTTTAACAGTCAAACATGCACGGCAGTCCATCTGAACATTAAAAGCACCTTTCAAACTTAATTTTACAGAAATGTTAATGACCAGAACAAACTATTGAAGGCAAAAAAGAAAAGTAATTATTTCACCAGATGAAAGGAAACAGTAAATTAACACTCCTGTTTTAAAAGGGGGCTCCGCAACCTATCTGCTTTAAGGAAATACCATTAACTGAAGGCATTATGGATATTTCAATTAATGTATTTATGGTTTGGGGTTTCTCTTCTTTCAGCCTTTAAAAATGAGGTTTGAGGCAAAAGGAAAGCTGTAAATCTTTAACTGAAATACAAGTTCCATAAATGCTTTATGAAATCACAGCAACTGAACTGGTTCCTGTATCTACATTGTCATGTGCACATACATACATTCAGGGAGAGAAAGGTGGTAAATATATTAAAAAAAAAGAAAAAAAAAGTTGTCTTCAAAAGCTACAATCTCTATGTCCATACAGGCCTCTAAAAGTACTAGAGAAACCAGGAAAAACCAAAGTGAGTCATAAGCATTCTTAATATACTACTAGTGTCTATGTTCATTAAAAATAATGGTTAAAATAAATAAATCGGGGACAGCTCAACTAATCTTACTGCTATATTAAAAAACACTTAGGAAGGAATTGAACAAAGTTTAAAAAATGTTAAGTTGCTCATTACAGAACAGAAAACATGTTTGTTACATGAGCTTTTATTCACTGCAATTTTGAAAGCTGTTCAGAAACAGCCATTGTTTTGCAGGGAATATTTTCTTACCAAATGTGTTGCAATACTGATGGAGACTGAATAAATTTCCAAAAAGTTGTGCATATTTATCAATATTTTTTAAATGTTTACACCATAATACAGGTGATGGTTATTTTTTGTGGACATGCATTTTTTATACAATTAAAAAATGTACTTAAATGTCGGTTTTGAAGATAACTTCTTTAGCACAATCGATATAGCAACATATGTTTTTCATTCCAAAATCAGTCATTTGAGACTTCAAATGATGAAATAAGTCATTATTCCTGTGACTCATATATGTCCACTTAAAAATTATGAGCAAATGTAGGGTATATTCAGCAAAACTGCAAAGATGATTAAAGTGGTTTTAATCTTGCCTTTTATTAGTAGTCTTTCCTAAAGGATATTTTAGTAGGTGAAGATATGATACCGTGTTACATCCATACCATGCTGCTTGCAAGTGTTCATGCAGATTTCTACAGAAACTATATTAAATCCACACATACGTGTAAGGCATACATGACCTAAACACACCAGAGGTAAAGAAAGATTGCAGTCTGAATCAGAAGGTTGGGAAACATGGACCAAACATTTGACAGTAAAGCAAAATTAAGTGGTCCCCATACCCTGTAGGACAACTCAACAGCCCCTTCTGTGAAATCTTGTCAATACCTAATTTTAAATTGCATCGTAACAACACAGAATAGCTTAAATTGGAGGGGGCATGGACAGGGTTGCCAACCACTACATCAGGCTGCCCATGATCCCACCCAACCTGGCCCTGAATGCTTTCAAAGGTGGGGCATCCACAACCTCCCTGGGCACACTTTTGAGTAAAAAATTTCTTCTTAACATCTAACCTAAATCTTTCCTCTTTTAATTTAAAGCCTTCTCCTTTTGTCCTACCACATATATAAATAGAGTCTCTTAACTAACACCTCTGGTTGATACAGGATTATTATTCTGGGGAAATATTTCATTGCCTGAAGTATTTTGATTTGGAAATAGATGTAATTCTTAAACTTATGGCAGTTTGTCATTTCATGTAGAAACAGGAAGTGGGAAGTGTTTCAGGCTCTTCTCGGGGAAACTGATGAACAAAATATGCTGTCCAATTAAAAGAAGAACTTAAGTAAAGTGTGGAGAAACACACTTTAGAGTGCACTATATTGGTAGGTGACAGAGCAGAGCTGGCTCTACAGGCTGGATGTGGTGGCAGAAGGACCTTACAGGTGTGACCAAAGATTTCCCAAAGCAGAAAAGCAAGTCTGATGGCAAGTGACAGCATCAAAGCCACCCCAATCATTTTGTAGACAAGTAAATTCAGAGAATGACTGAGGTTGGAAGGGACAGCTGGAGGTCCTCCTGTACAAACCCCTGCTCGAGCAGGGTCACCTACAGCAATGCTGTCCAGGTCTCTGAAAAATCTGGCTGTGAAGGTAGGATGGACTTCAAGCTCAGAACATTTAAGACTTTTGGAAGAAATAATGTATGGCTAGCAGTTAAGTAGCATGAAAGCAGAAGTCATCTACTCTGGAAATTAACAGCCTCCATCCATTTGGAGGTGTTAAGTGGGTAATTCATAGATAAGCAATAACTGAAGACAACTTCTTTAGGTACATTTACATTTTTTAACCTTTGCATTGGACGTACTCAGAAGCTGCCAGACACAGTGCCCAGCCCAAGTTGTTGCCTGCCATCTCGGCCATCAAAGACTTGCATGTCAGATCACTCATTATTTGCTACTGAGTTGTGACAGTACCATCACACTCCAGCCTTCAGACAAGAACTCAGTTCTTCAAATGCGTTATGGTAATACTGTTGCTCAAAAACATCTACATCAAATATGAGGGTACATATTTATGAACCAGCAGTCTAAAAACCTAAGATTAAGCAGCATGCAGCAAGGTATACACTTACTTAAAAATAAATGTGAAATTCATTCTTCCACAGAAGAAGCAGTGTCATGAAAAACTCAGGTTTTAAGTTCTGTAAACGCTGCGTTTTCAATATTAGAGTGTCAGTCTTCATTCACTCTCTGACAAGGCTGTCAATCAAACAGCAATCTAGTTTTGTAAGACTTTAACCAAAGATCAAAGCAATGATACTGCTGAGTTCACATTACCTTCCTAGAGATAACTACTTGAACACTTTCATAGCACTGCATCGATATTAACTCTGCACCATTCCTTCTAAGCAAATTAAACAGCTCGAAGTTTGACAGCCCTTCTGGCTTCTGCTCCCAGCCCCGATCTAAACAGAATCCCAGTCCCCATCCCCTCTGGAACTGCCACCTGGATATTGAAGTTGAGGATTGCAGGAGCTGTATTCAGTTAAACTTCCATCAATTAAAAAGAAAATGAAACGTGCTTTCTGTCTTCTTTGGGGAACACACCAAATGTCTTTTACTCAATAACAATAGTTGGGCAATAAAAAGATGAGTGAGCAAAATGTGGTATATCATCGTTTTGCTTTTGACTTTAGCCCAATGGCAAATGAAAGGCATCCAAAATCAATTTCAAGAAGCTAATAAATTCAGTATGTGAAAGCAGTGAAAATATAACTTTTGCAGCCTCATCATCAAGCTGATTTGTAAGCAAAGCTGTGTCCAGTTCCTGCGCACTATGTCACCCACATTTTCCATATTTTCAGCTTCATGCAGGTAATATACCATTTCTATAGAGTTTATATTTTGAGGCTAAACATATATATATATCTACCTATATCTTCTTTCCACGAACATATATCCTGGTAATATCGTAATAAAAATCTGAATGTACTGTGCCCAGGAAATCATGTCGATCACTATCAGTTACTTCCTCTACTAACAGTGGAAGAAAGGTGAAGGCTAATGCTGCACCAAGGGCATGCTCGAAGCAGAACGACTGCTTTCCACAGCTCCGCACTGCCCTCAGAACACAGCTCTTTATGGCAGCTCGGGGAGGGGGCTGCTGCAGTTTTTATTTGCTTGTTAACTGACTGAGAAGCTTGCCAGACCATATCCACCTAGAGGCAAGTTTCCAAAGGGAAATGAATTGATGGTAATTGCAATATAATTTAAAGTACTCCTTCAGCAATGCTGAATACCTAAGATGTACAGTTTCTCTCACTGGGCAATAATACAGGGGCTTCCACTTACTCCAAGCAATTACTTCAAATTTCAGTGAGAAGAAAATTTGATCCAGTTTCTACCACAACATAAGAGACCTTGAGGTAGGGTCAAGTTCATCCCAGAGGATTCGGTGCCCACTGCTCTCAGAGCTAACTAGGCCTCACCAGAGGGCTTTGTATGAGATGTGACTTTCTGCTGCAATTACAAATAAACTACCTGAGAAAGGGAGGCAGCACGGCCATATGCTGCTTGGATTGTAAGGCTGGGACTAAGTCCTAGCAGAGCAGTGATGAGAGCATCACCTTTGGTTACAGCATCAGCAAACAGCAAGTCAAGGAATGCAAACGGCTGTGCTGCAGCCTGGGATCTACAGGTTTACACTGGAAAAAACATCAACACTTCTGAGAACAGCAGTTCATATCTCTGGCATAGCCATGCTACCTGATGCCCTCTGAATATTTTGTTTTGACCCAATGACAGTTAGTGGTATCACAGAAGGTCAACTACACTTATCTAGTTTATTTGGAAGTCATTAACAATGTTATTTTTTTTTTAATTCTTTTTTTCTTGATATGTATTACTCACAAAAAAAATATAAATATATATATATATGGTTCTGACCTTGGAGATTTCCGTATGGAGATACAGATTTTTGTGTGACAAAGTACAGAAAGAGCAAGGGGAAAAGGAAGGAAGAAGGCAGGCATGGAGGAAGGAAAGCCAGCTGGGTGCTGGATGGAACCTGAACTGTGACAGTAAAAAGGGCTGGAGAATGCAACTGGGAAATGGTGGTAAGCAGACTGGGGAAGTCTAAATCTCAGAACACAGCAGGTGGAGGAAACTGTGGAAAGAATTATATTTAAAGGGGAAAAATTAGAACTAGGTGAGAACACTAAAGAGATCACACTTGGAGTGCCAAGTTCTTGCTTTTGTCACTTAGTGCATACTGTGAACATGTCCAAGTTGTGCCTTCCAAAGGCAGAAGCCATGGGGAAGGCTGTTCTTTCATACGATATTTCTTCATAACAGCACCGACCTATTGGCAGCAGAGGCTTTTTGTGTTCTAGTCTGTTACGGAGCTTGGAACAAATCTTTCTTAACACTATAGAAAACACCATGATTATTTTTCATGTTAGAAATAACACATCTTGTTTCCTCTGTTTTACTCCAGAATTTTAATGGCCAGATGAGAACACTGCCAAAAATCCTCAGATTTTCATTACACTACATAACCTCTCTGGTGTATATCATACCTATTTTACCTGTTCAAAAGCAGGAAGAAAACCTTTTTTATTCTCAAAGACTGCGCCTAAGAGCCTGTGCCATGCTCCACACTTTCAGCTTTCTGATTCTACATATTTTTAAGTATGAATTCCCTTCATTCCCATAAGAGTTTGAATTCAGTTTCAAAATGCAAGGCTTAAACCCCAAACTTCTTTGCATTTCTTTTTATCTTAAATAATTCCGTGCAATTTTTTTTCCTTTTAAAATGATCTCCTGTACTGAGAGTAATTGCTTCAAATACTTACGGAGACAGCACTTGTAGCAAAACACTTAAAAAATGGAATATACTTAAATATAAAAATGCCTATCTGTATCCATAACTAACTCCTCCTTTAGCTAAAAAGTTTTGATATTATCTCTGTCACTTATTCTTCAAAGGAAAAGAGTAATTATGAAAGTTCTGCAAATTTGCAGTAATAAAGCAGAAAAATCTTCTATGACTTTTATTAATCACCATGTATGCAAATACGTAATTTTTTTTTTTTTTAAGTGAGCATACCTTGTCTTTTTATGACTCTGATAGCAATTAATTTAAAATTATTTACAGGTTATTCCCAACTATTTGTTACAACTTGAGCTGGGAATAGTAATTCTGCCACAAATCTGAACTTTCATCAATGAATTTATATTCCACAAACACTGAAAAAGAGAAGCCGCTTAAATATGCCAAAAAATTACGTGCTGAAACATCAAATCAAAAGGATAAGGAGAATAAAAAACATGTATGAGACAGCAGGACGGAGAAAGAAAACTGAAGAGAATTCATGCCATACATTACAGCCACCACTTATACCAAGGTAAGATTAAGATGCTCACTCAGTCCCTGAGCACAGGCTCAGAGGCACTGTGCTTTCAAAACATGGCTATGCCAACTGCAAAGCAGGAACACGCTGTGTGCTGATCCTGAAGTGGCAGCAGGATGGGTCACCATTATGCTCTTTTTTTGGAGCCTCCCCTGTGCCACAGAAGACAAACGCTCGTCCAGGGCAAGCAGTATTCAGGGTGGTCTTAAGCTACTAACAATCCTACAGCAGTCACTCTTTTTATCCAGAACTGACAGAATCAAGTTGCTGCACACACCTCTCATTCTCCAGTACGTCCTCAGCATCACAGCTGCCAAGATCAAAAGCGCTGAGAGCAATGGATGATTTTGTGTCACTGTGGAAATCCCTGATTCTTTACAGGGCAGTGTGACGCTGTCATCATAGGAGTACTGCCATAAATACCTAAACTGGAGCTCAAAACATGGTTCACGGACTAAAACTAATTATTCACGAGTCCTAAAAATAAGACACACTCAGTGGAGTTTAAAATCCATAGTTCGAGTGTGAGAATGTAAGATGTTACTGCAAGTGAGCACGATGGGATCTTCAGAAGAATGAGAAAAGAACTAGGACTGGAGCGTGACCTACAGGATCCAGGGATTAGGGCACCCATTAACCAAATGCTGGTGAGGTCTCCTCCTAACTGAATCCACATCAATACCTCTTTCTGATTTTTGATCTTTATCAATTGGTCCTTGAGGGGAAATCCTAAGTCATTTTTTGATTACATCTTTCTTCTCTCTTCAACATCCAACATCTCGCAATTCTCACAAAATCTCTCTAAATCCAGGGGTAAAAAGAATGCCATTAAAGACTGCCTTACTATAGTCTGTGTTAGCACCATTATATGAAATAATTGCACTTTGGGAGATTCTAGACAGTCAATTAACCCCCAATTCACAACTCAAGTGGCAGAGCAGACACTCAGTGAATAGAGGGTAGGGGTTCAATTCTCAATTAGGAAGAATTTTTTTTACTTAATAGTTTAATCTTGTGGTCAATTAAATCTCCTAGCGTTGTATTAATTATTTTATGAATTCCAGGCAACTTCTAATTTAAAGGTTAGTTATGGGGTACTGCAACTGGACCAGAGCCCCCAACAAATTTTTCCAAGCTGAAAGCCTATTCCATCTTAAAGGGAAACCTATACTCTTTAATAAAAGAGTAAAATAATAAAAATAAAATAAAATAAATAGAGACAAGTAAATATCTTTATAAAGCGCTTTCCCAATTTGAGATAATTTAAACATCTTCTGTATTTCTATGTCAGAGATAAGACTGCAGTTATGTCTTAGATCATTTGATCTAAATTTACTGCTGGACCACATATTCATATCACTAGTTATATTTAGAAGTTTTTCTAAACAGACCTTTATGGATTAATCTCATCTCCAATTGCTGAGGTTTTTTTTTCCTATATTGTTTGGCACAGCAGCTTGGAATAGCAGCTCAGTTTTCCATCTGTTAGACATATAGAGCCTATCAGTTTGTGAAGCACTTGCTTGGTATTCTTTTTGGTAGAATAAAGTCCTGGATTTCCTGGGGGAAGCAAAAGACATATGCTGATGCTGTATGGTTTCTGAGTTGCTGCGGAGATGAATTCTTCTTGGCCAGCTTTCTGTTGAGTAGGTGCTGGAATCATATAAAACACACACTTGCAAAAGAAGAAGAAAATGGTGAGTTCCCCGGCCAAATCAGTGATCTTTTTTCAACTAATTATTTTTCTTGCTCAAAATGAAGACAGTTTGTCTTTGAAAAGACTGTCTATCATTAAAAAAGAAAACTATTGAAAAGTTTTTGAAACAACCATAACAGATGTCATAGCAGTTGAAAGTACAATTAGAAAGCACAACGCCGCAGAAATAAAACTTCAAACAAAAGCGGAAAGAGTTCTTTGTGCACATCAATAATTCAGAATGATTTAAGAACTGTTTTATAGAGGCAAGTGGAGCTCTTTCTGTCTATATATAAATTGAATATGGTCTTTATAGGCAAACAAAAAGGGGATACAATCCTTTTAAATTATTTTTAGGATAATTGTTTTTGCAACAAACATCATTATTTATCAGTTTTGAAAAGAAGCCAACTGCTAACATTTGAAATGCACAAATCTTGGCACACTACACAGAAAATGGTAATCTCACCCCTTTTCAAAACCACTCTTGTATTTATTTTCCACATTTGTCAAGTTCTTATCTCAAAGCCCATGCAGTGCTACCTATTTCTATCAGAAATCATTATATTTTATTTCTAATCACCTTCCCATAGCCAATTTGGTAACTCAGGAAAGGAGACATTTATTGCCTCCAGATGCTGTTACTTCCCTGCTTACTTAATGTATTACTATAAATCGAGACAACAGACTGCAAGGCAAGGTTTTATATTTATTATTTTGCATTCCGAATTTCTTCTGTTAGAAACTTTCTCTTCAGATATCACTTTAGTTCTATATCCATGCTGCAGCTGGCATGCACACACATTACATGATGCAGGGCAATAAGAGCAGAGACAGCCTGTGCAGGTCAGCCACACAAGCCATCAGGCTCCCACTGAGTCCTACAGAACTGAGCTGCTGCTCCTGTAAAACCAGAACTCCAGACAGATTTGTATTATGTTTAACACGTGCTATAAAGGCAGCGATGTTTTACAAAATGCTAATCCTAAATTAGGGTGCAGAAAAATAATCTTGTATATTAGAGATAATTCACATAATTCTTATTGCAAATAAGACTATAATCTACAAGTATCTAATTCCTTTCATGTTTTCATCAGCAGCAGTGCATATGTAGAAGTCAGTAATGAATTAGTTCCTGAAACAATAAAACTCCCTCTCAGCACCTCACTGAATAGGTTTTCAAAATGATATATATATTTTTTTTTTATTATCAAGAAATTTCATACAAAGAAGCGAAGGAATTAAGGCACTATGAAATTGTTACTACTGTTATTGTTTTTGTTGTTTTAATTTTGAAATAACATTGAGCTTTCCTTAAAATATGCAGTTTAAAGAAAAATCAGTGAAAATACTCTTTTTCAAAGAGTAATTCCACAGTTCTCCTTTCCATCTTAATCCCTTCTGCCTGTAATGCCCTAGGCTGCATGACAATAATGTCAAAAGTCAAACAGTAATGCTGATGACTCCTCCTTTAATATGTGAATTTTGACATACTTTTGCCTGGAGGGCACCCTCATTACAATCACTTTATACATTTTAGAACCAGCAGAAAACAACACAACCATAATAAATACACTCCAATCTCCTTACTAACAGCATCTAAAACATCTCCAAAGGTTACAGGTGTATTGTTTACATGCTGTTTTCTGCACAATTCATGTTATCTGATTTCTGTGAACAGACGTGTGTATATAGACATATTCCATTTTCTGCTCCAGCTGAACCCCCCACCAGGGATGCTCCCACCTCCAATGTACTCTACATCAAAAAGGCATCTCTGACCACACCAGAAGAAGCACTCCACTCAACTGTCATTAAAAGCTAGAATGGCTGGCCCAATGCTGAGCACAGGTGTGTCAGTGAAACACCGATGAGATATCTAAAAACATCAACACCCTATCTCACAGCTGCATCTAGTCTTGAATTTTATTCCCAGGATGCTGCTATGAAACTTAACCTGGATCCTATTACACTGATTGTTTATTACCATGGTCTTCCACTCCACGAGGTATAAAGCTTAACTTCCAAAGTATAGCTGATAATATTAAAAAGCAACTAATTGAACTGTCCAACAATGAATATATCTACATATAAACATATAAATAAATATCTAACAAAGGAAATAGTATGGTAATGGTGCTCCCCACCCCAACAATCGAACATGAAATCTGATTTCCTTGAAATTACAGCCTGTTCTGGCTGTGGTCCAGACCTCCTCATGTTCTGCAGCCCCAGTGGCTTCTGAGTTCAACCTATGGGTCACATCAGCTCTGCAAACAAGGTATCAAATAACTTCAACACAACACATGGAACATAATGAAGAACACACTTATTCCAGATTCATGACTCAAGAGGACAATCTCCTTTTTTCCATGCACAATCTGTGGTTCGTTTACAAAATACTTATTACTTTTTACACCAACAGTAATTGTTCTAATGTGTCATGTACACAAATATTTTGTAGATGTACACAAACGTATGGTTTTATTCTCAGCTTTCTGACCATCAGAAGACCCTGGGCAGCAAGTCCTCTTAATTGCCATTTTCATGCGACTGTCAGACAGAAGGCAGACACACTCCAAATACATCTTAAGATACTCAAAAGAATGAATTAGAAAACAAACAAACAAACAAGCAAGCAAAAAAACCCCAAAATCTATATACTTGAGAGTGCTACAGAAAACACCACTCACACGTGCAAGGTACAGTGTTTCTGGTCCATTCTTGACTGAAACAAAAGCTCTGGAGCCAGGGCCACAGCTGTGACTGTGTCACTGCATTTCACTGATAGGTAACAACCCTCTATAGCTAACATGACGAACCCTAAAACTTAGCTCACAATCAGTAACCCTCAGAAAATAAACCTATGGTTCATAAAGTGCAGTTTTTATGAATATCCTGAAGGCATTCTTCAGACACAAATACTGCAAATATTGCAAATAAAAAGTACATTTTGTTATTAATTACATTTCTATCAGTTCACTTGCTCAAGCTTAAATGAAATGCATGAAACATGCCAAAAACTTCTTTTTTTTATAACAGGAACTTATACTAAAAGCAGCAGTGCTGGCTTCTAAGCAGTTTCCTAGTGAACAGGAGTGTTTGGTCACAATCTTCCTGTCCGTGCTAGAAATGACATGATTTTCAGAAGCACTTACTGTTTATACAAGCCAAATTTTCAAGCAGTGACAGTCTAATACTTAATGATGAATTCAACCTAGGAACCTATATGTATTGAGCACACAAATGCACAGAGTTTCTCAGGAGCAATGTGTCACCATGGCTGGCTCACAGCACAGGCAGGTGGAGGCTAAGCCTGCATCAGTGTCTTCCCTCAGATCCCAAGGATTGCTGTAATGTAAGAAAGTGTTTTGGCATCTTTCAGGACATATGCTTTTCAAGTCTTACTCCTCTTAATGAGGACTGAAGGCAAACTTATTAAATAACTCACAGACATTAAGAATGTCACCAACTGAAGTTCTGAGGTTAATAACTTTGCATCAGAGATATTATGATCCAGAGAATTCAGAGTCAGTTCTAACACAAGTGTTAACTCTAAGGGAGTTACTGGGCCTAACACAGAAGCCACTAGGTGCCATTCAGCAAATTTCCCCTTTCATATCTGCTACAGCTAAATAAGATGGACCTATAGAAAACTCACTTCACAGTGCTGGAGCAAAAGTGGAAGCAGCGGACTGTGAAGAGATAACTTTGTCTTTGGGGAGAAGCTACCTGTAAAAATGCCACAATATTCCATTCTTTTTTGCCCATTTTATTCCATAAGCTATATAAATCGCTTACAAAAATTTGGTCCAAAGCCTTTTGAGTGAGAGAATTTCTGTCTTTCAGCACTTTCATCAAGGCTCACTGTTTGTAGTGTTTAGACTGTAACACACTAAAGCCATAGAAATCTAATAAATAAAACATATCAATAAATTATATATCAAGGTAAGAAACTATCCTAGTCCATATGCCAAGATAATTATGAAGCAGTTATTTTACCCTTCAGAAAGAAAATGGTATGGTTTAAAATAATTCTGAAATTCAAGTAAATTTGTTTACTTATGAGACTCAATATATATTCAGTGTAAAAGATCCAACCTTAGAATATTTCACTAGTTTCTCTTGCATAACTACTCACCCTTGTATTTATAAAAATACTTTAGCAATGGTTAAATGCAGTTGTAACAACATGAGCCTATATACTGAAAAAGTTAGAACTCTTCTATAATTTTCTATTCCCATATATTGTGAATTAAAGTATTAATAACAGTTTGGCTTAGTTTCCTGGTTTGGGTTTTTTTGTTTGTCTGGTTGTGGCTTTTTTACTGATTGATGGAAGATCCTATCTACTCTTAGGCCACCATTTTGTCAGTTGTCAGCTCATTTGCAGGTTAAATTTAACAAGAACTTGCAGAAAAAGCCCTCACCCAGAACAGAACTGAGTTTGTTACCCTTCAGAATTCTAAGAGGACAGAAAATATAAAAATATCTCTGAGTTCTCTACTGAATATCTGTGCAATACATGTCACTTGAGATGTTTGGAAGAAGAAACCCTTGTAACCTTTAAACTCATGTACTATTGCATCCTCTGCTTATCAAACCAAATAACTCCTGGGTCTCTCATATCACACTCAGACACCAAAAGGAACATGAAATCACTTCTAATTTGGGAAGTTTTCCATGTATCTCAAGAGAAAATATGTGAGCATATCCCTAAGGAAAACTGCTTATTTGTCATTGTATCTTTAACATGTAAGTACTGAAATGTCAAAGAAACAGCATGGTGAACATTTGAAGTGTTGGCACCTCTCATACACTTTCTATACACGATTCATGTTACAGCTTCATAATCTTAGTTCCTTTTCTTATTCCTTGCACCCTCCATCTGGATGCGTTCACATTAATAGTCAGAAAAGTCCTTTCTTTAGAGGACACCCCCCACTTGGGCCTGTTGCTGTTTCAGGTGTTGTGCACCTGCACTTTCTCCTCTTCTCACATAGTGAGTAACCTAGTCCTTTGGCAATGATTAATTTAAACAGCATAAAAACCCTTTTTCACTAATGAAATACAATAAATAGTTATTCTTTCATTACTGTAATCTATGGCCATCTGAAAAAATTTCACTCAGCTGACAGAAATGATGCAAAATTCCCATTTCCCTGAAGAAATAAATGGGAAAGTGTTCTTTAAAAAAAAAAAAGAATGGAAGAAAGAAAGAAAGAAGGAAGGAAGGGGAAGGGGAAGAATATCTGCCAGATGTAGCTTTGGAGACTACCATCTACCAGAAATCTGAGACGGTCATGGGACGCAGACCTGTGCTCCAAGAATGTAGACAACCAGGCTAAAGGATGCAGTACGGACACTGAGCAGCTCCGAGAGGTTCAGAGCAGATCACTTTTTCAGCAAATACAGCCTTCATTTCTGCTTAAAGAGCACCTGAATGGTGGCTAGTTCTGAAGAAACCAGTCATTTGCAGAATTTTCCTATGACTTTTTACTCTGGCTCACTCTGGGAGGGTGCAACTCCAGCTCCCCGAACACGCACGTTAAAGCATGCCGTGGTTCTCTGGGGCCTGCTTGCCCCCCCCTGAGATCAGAGCAGGGGGGCAGGGCTGGCATGTACCCACATCTCATCAGGTTCAGGCACACCACTGCCCTGGGAGGCACAGCATTTGCACAGCCCGTGGGTAGTACCTCTCCTGCCTAGAACAATAACCAGTGCTATTGGCTGGGGAAGCTATCACCCAAAATATCAGACTGTAGCCAAACTGCTGGGGTTGTGTCTTCTATTATTCCATCCTATATGAAGAATTAGAAATATTTTCTGTCATACAGTCACATGGAATAATTGTACCTGCAATTAAATCCTACTGGCAGGTATGGCCAAGTTCTTTTCTGGCTCATTTAACCTTCCTAATGCCAGACTTCATATGGAGGTTCCTATAAAGCCTATATAATACTGTGTCAAATACAATCCTTTCCCATATAATAGAGATTTTTTTTTAGGATAAATACTGAAACAGGCAAATTTAAAATTGAATTACTGTGAGGCAGGTAAAATGCTACTGCTTAAAAACAGAAATAGCAAGTAAGCAAAATCAGAAAGAAATAGTGTTTATGTTTCTGTAACACTTGGGGCTATGTTCTGTGGGGAATTTTCTGCTTCCCTTCATTAGCAATTTCAAAATACAGTACACATTATTTTTCACGTGGTTTTCACTCCAACCCTGACATGGATGCACAGGAAGAATGCTTGTGCAGACCTACAAATATGTTTGATTTAGCTGTCTTCTAATATTAAGCCTGACCATGCTTCCTGAGAAGACGTTGAAAGGATGTGGAGTCACTGAGATTTAACAGCACTGCTTCTTCAACAAGCTTACAGACATGCTCTGCAACCCACCTCTAACCCTGCTGACATGAGACAGCCTTTAATTCCGTAAATTCTGTCCCACCAACACATAAGGCAGCTCAACATAACTGGAACAATTTCACATTAACTGTTTTGTCAAGAAGAACTTTATATTCTCTTCAGCCCTGATCACCTTGAAATTAGTGTGATGAGAACAAATTGATGTATTTTTGTCTGGTGCCGAGAATACTTTTTCACTGGCATAAGGAAAACAAAATTGTATATCCTGAGGAATATCACAGTAGTGCTTACAATAATCATAATAAGTTTTATAGTTTTTTTTTTATGCTAAGCTTTCATATGAGTAATACTACTGCTAAATTTTAGTTACTTAATTTTCATTTGTTGCTATCTTAATTGTTACAAACTGCTCAGATATGCAGTTCTAACAAGGTGTGTAACAAAAACATGCTTAATATATGCCTTCAATAATTTCTTTGTTGTTTGAAAACTTCTAACTTACAGCAAAGCTGGCATTTTATGGCTTGCAGAGCTATAAATCATTTTTAAAATCATGATGATATTACTCAAAGCAGATGTGAAAACATATGTTTGCCACGGTTGTATAAACTGCTTACTTGTCATGCTTAATAAATGTTGATACTTTTATTTTAACTACATTCCTTCTTAATAACTTTGCAAATCTTTTCCACGGTAAATATACTTCGCCTTAGTGAAAGCAATGGCAGGTTTTGAAAAATAAAGCTAGTATACAAATTACATATGTATTTTTCACTGAGCAATCCAGCATACATCACACTCTTCAGTGATTGTCCACATCTCAATATGAAAATTGTTCAACACATTTTAGGTGCACCAGAGCCCAAAACAATTATGCAGAGGAGAATAATACTACCACTAGGAGCAAAGTATATACTGGAGTGGTAAAAATCTTTGAGGAATAGTAACACTTATATGGGGTGACAGGCTGGGGACTTTCAGAAGCAACATACAGACCCTAGCTAACTGTACAGTCCACCGTTACAGGGTGCTCACATTTCTACAAAACAGAGATTCCTAAAGGAGACACAATACAGGTCCACCACAATACTTACTGTGCAACTCCACGATTCTATAAAATCACCTTCAATTTGTTGGATGTACACACAAATTTTGACATTTGTCCCTTGATAAGTCAAAAGGTTTCAGTTCTGGGGCCATGGGATTACATGAAAATTGCACCTTCACATCCCAAAAAAACAAGTAATTTCTAGTATTCAGAGACAAACTTGATCTGTGCAGATCAAGTACAAAATTAAACACTTGATTCTATCTTTAAAATGATAACTCTGATTTCTTATTGTTTTGAAGCACTTAAAATGTTTTAGCTGACAAAGGACAATCTCTGAATGCTGTGTTTCACTCTAAAAGTCATGCAAGTGCAAGTCAAAGTAACACATCTATGAAAATGTTTACCACAACATGTTCAACACTGCACAAGACCAGATATGAACAACCCCACACAATGTTAATCTTAAGGTGACCGATGGTACATAAAATGTTGCTGTTGGATGTTTGTTGTGATTGCAAGGAATGCTCAATGATCACAGGAACCTAGGAATTGGTGTCATGGGTGGTAGGGTTTAAGTAATCTTCGTCCTTTAGGATTTATGCGTTTTCTGATTCTTAAACTGTACTTTCCATCATCTGTTCTGAGTGACGGACCTGCTACTACTAATAAGTACACAATTTGCATCTTTAAACCCCATAGGATATTGAATTGCTTCACTGAAAAATAATTAAAGATGTTGCAAAAAAACACACACTGCTTAAAAAATTAAAATCAACTATACTTTCAGTTTTAGACTAAGTCTATGTAATTGTTATAAAATTTTTAATTGCTGTGTTTTGTTTTGTTTTAATTTCAGGTACAAAGTTGTAGTTGATGGCTCTTTAGACTCTGGTGCTGGTCTGTAAACACCAAAGTCAAGAGGGAAGGTTTTAAGCAAAAAGTTCCAGCCAGAAGATTATCTCAAAATGGCACGAGGGTTTTCATGGGCCTCATGAGGAAAGTGATCAAATGCCTAGAGAATCCAGTGTACAGAAAATAGCTCCTGCTTTCCAGAATGGAGTAAGAAAACATGAAGTTTTAAACAATTCCTCCTCATGACTGGATCAGTCACAGATGTCTACAGAGCAGAGCCCATCTTACAATAAGGTGGTGTCACTTTCATGAGTCTACTCAAATCACTGTACAGAACTCCAGAATCACAAGGCACATGGAGCCTTCAAATTATTATTTATTTTCTTTTAACTCTAGTAGCTCATAAAATTGTCAATACCTATCATTTTACTCTGAAAATAAATTAACTTCAATTAAATTCATAGAGAGTGAAATCATTTACACAAACCTAAGATTTATGAGTTTGTCTTAGTTTACTAAATAACCTAAAATCAGCTCAATCAGAATATAAATCCATCTGAGTTTTCATTCACGATAAAATGTTCATATTTACAGAACACTTACAACTACATTTAGCCTACAGTGTCTCCTCTTTGTGACACTTCCTTCTCTTTTCCTTCCTCCTTAAAACCTTAGTACCTCCCTATTCCTCCATTTTGTAGCATCTTTTCTAGAGTTCACTTCACACTTACCTTCATCTTTCTTTAGTTTCTTCAACTATACATTGCCTTATTTTGCAGGTACTCATTTTGTACGGTGTCTGTATGTACTGTCAGAATAAACTTTGCCTAGCAATATGACTTCTTTTGTGGGTTTTTTTTTTTTTTCCAATTTACAAGAAACAAAATGCCACCTTCCTTCTCCATGTACAGCAGCAGACTTCACATCTCTCTGCAACTGTGTCCTAGGACTTAAATGCATACATCAACAACGTATTCATTTTCTCCAGCTTCCACCAATCAGTGCAGAGGAGAGGAGGCACTTCCCTGCCTACAGGACAAACACCATAGGCCAAACATCACCTCTTCCCTTTCTTGCCTCTTATGAGATCAGGTAGAATTATTAGACATGAAAAATGGCTTATTTCTCTTTACCAGCATTAGAGTTGCATGCATGCACACCTACTGGAGGAGGAGAAACAATACCATGTGACTAATCAAATATTTGCTAGGAATTTCATAAATAATTAAGAAAGGCAAAATATTACTCCCGTATGATATAAATGGAGGGAAGCAAAGACCTGATGGTTTACTCTTCCTAAGAAGAATGGGATCTAAATTCAGTGGATACATTACTCATTTCAATTAGGCTCTTAGGTTTCTTAGATTTAAAGTATTACGCAGAATACTAAAAAAGAGAATAATACATTTAAGTGTAATTAAAAGCCTGAGATAGAAAGAAGTGGAATTATACCTTTCTCCTTTTGCATTTTTTTTAGGCTTGTCCCGGTCTCTTGATCAATGAGTTCTCCTTCCCTGCTATTGGTCAACATAGCTAAAAAAATGAGAGTGCAAAGCTATATAATGCTGTCATCAAAAAAATGTCAAAAGAGGAAAAAAGTAAATTATAATTTTTTTCTTGATATTTTGATATTTTAACATTCATTTATACAAGTTCTAAAGCAACTGATCACTTCTGTTGTTTATAAAGCTTCTAATTCAGGAATTACAACAAAGCAAAATATGTAGCTGAAGCAAATTTGTTCAACTTGATTAAAAAAAGATACCAAGACAGAATTAAAAATACTGAGAATAATCTGATCTCATACAAAATGCTCAAATAAAAAGTTTAGAAAAGTACTTCACAGAAATCGTTTTGGGGAAAAATGCATTTAGTAAAGCAAAGGATTTAAGTTTTGGTAATTACCTGTAAAGCAACAAGCTAAATAAAAAAAAAACAAAAACAGATGCATAGATAGTAACCCGAACCAATAGATGAAAGTGAAGAAAACACATACTCTGTTAAAAAAACTTAGTATCTTCAAAATCAGTGAGACATGTTAAGTTTATAATTATAGGATGCCTATTTTCTTTGTTTCCTTCTATGCAATTAACCAATTACAGAATTTAATATCATTTCTGTAATATGACTTGTGAAAAATTTGAAAAAATTGTAAATATGCATTTTGTAGTTATTTAACATATATAATGTTGTATGTATTGTTATAACTGCAAGTATTAGAGTTCCATATAGAGAAATGCTTGGTTCAAAATAAATAAAATCAAAAGCTTTGTTAAAAAAAACTTTACTATTTTTGGAGCTCAGAGGATTGCATTGTGTGCTGTTACTATTAATAAAACAAGTTACAGTAGCTTTCAAAAGCTACAATAAGGGAAAAAAAAAATCCCATTTTTGTTGCTACCAAGGGAAGCCCTATTTTACATATATGAAAGGTGAAGGGCATCTGCCTTCTAGTCCTTCCCTTGCGTGTGCTATTTTTTGGCAAAGTAGTTCAGTTTCTATTAATTAGTTTGTCAACTGTCAACACAGCTATGTGGTGTAATGGTGCTGTAGCACAGACCACAGTCAAAACTCCAAAATCCCAGCAAGCTGCTGAGTAGTAATTTGAAGGAAGTGAAGCTTGCAGTGACTGCCATGAACTGCACTGCTTTTGTAGTTTAAATCTAGCTCAGCAATATCTGCATGGGCTGCAGTTTCTGTGAACACAACAGTGTTGACACACATGGATGCAAAGAGATGATAACTGACTTGCCCTAGATGCCTCCTGGAAGCACCAAGAATAGGATCCAAACTTCCTCCAGTACAAATTTGCATTTTAAACACAAGATCAATAATGCACAGAATGAAAATTGTTCTTGAGAGAACAAAAAACAAACAAAAAAAAAAAAAAACCAAAAAAAAAAACGTTCTCAGCTTCACAGCAGTGAGTGAACGTTTGGGCAAAAGGAGTTTTGTTATAGTGTAAAAGTCATCATACGTGTGTTTTCATATGAACTGAAACATAAAACATTTCCTGTTACTTTTCAACTCCACATGGTTTCAGAGTCAATTTCTCAGGCCAGTATGCTAGATTAGTGAGTCACATCACAGAAGGGATGGTATCTTCTGTGCATGGGTAGATAAAGGCACAGAATGGAAGGCTGGGCTCTGCACAATTATGAATCTAATACAATAAACTGTAGTGACAAACTTTCTGTCATTTTTGTGGGATTTTTTGTACATTCCTTTCTGTTTTTTGAAGAAATGAGGGCTTTCCTGAGTTTACCAATAAATAAGTATTTTGCTTCAATAAACTGCTAAAAACTGTGAGGTCAGTGATTGTCACGGGATGTGAGGTTGCAGAGCACTAACCAATTCTGTCTGGTGTGTTGTCAAGCTGGGAAGGTGAGCTGGACACGCTGCTGCTCTGATGAGAGGAAGCATGGCTCCCAGGTCGCTGGCTGTCTTCTAGAGATGGAGCTGGAGAAGGGCTGTCTTGAATCCTTTCCTTGAATGAGAAATAAAACAAGGTCTGTGCAGTTCGATTAATGAACTTCACTTTAGTTCAATAAAAAAAATAAAAGTGGCTAAAATAACAGTAACGAATTCCAAGATAAACAGCAAACAGAATTCACATCAAAAGAGTAGTATAGCCTTCAATATTAAAAAAGAATATAATCTTCTACATGCAGTGCATCTAGGCACAGTTTTCCATCCATAGTGTCATGGTACAGCACTTACACCCTTTTCTTTTTTTCTTTGTCACACATAGCAATATAGATAATATTTTTTCATGTGGTTTGCACCAACGGATTTTAATCTACTGATATTGAAATTGGCATGTATGAGTCACTTTCCACACAAATAACTCAGATTTTAACTAACTGGCACTAAACGCAGTCAAATTTGTAAATTCACATGAAAAATCACTTCTATCCTTCAATAAACTACATGAGTGTCTTCCTAAGGCAGCATACAATCCAATTACAAAAGCTGTGGCACTGGTAAAGACAAGTTCACAAGTTCAGATGAAAAGCACCACTGACCAACAAAAACAAGAATGCTTGCAAATTTTTATGTGCATATTTTCACAAAAAACTTTGAGATTGAAGTGTAATTGAAATATACCTATAGGAAAGGGGAAAAAAATGACAAGAAATTGTAAAATTTAGAAAAACAGAATTCTGCAGTCCTATCTAAACTTGAAGGCTTGAGATGTTGTAGATCTTCCACTATCAGAATTTTTACAAATAGGTTAGACAAGTAATTATTTGTCCTGTCTTGAGGAAGACGATTTATTATACGACCACTTGAGACCCTTCCCAACCCTATGAGTCCACATGCATTATTCTGAACTTATTCAAAACTGCCAGTTCCCCTTTTCATCAGTGAGGACCAATGAAAAAAGAGACTCGTCTCAAAGGGGATAATCTAGATACTCTTATTTTAAAATTTTCTTTTTAAATCCTTTGTTACAAGTAAGAAAGACCTTAAAGGCACAGTTCCAGTGGAGGGACACTAAGAATGAGAAGTCCAGAACCTGCATCTTTGCAGTTGCCCTCATCTGTGGCAATCAGCTGTTCCCAGTGGAAACACAGAACTGAAATATTAGTGATTTCTTTTTATTTCATTTTTTAAGGGAGATCCTTTTGTCCCCACCCCATTAAAAACTACAATTACAATTATAGTGTAATCTGGTGAAGTGTTCTCAAAGAAACTTTGCAGTTCTTCTGCCTTTCTAATCCATTTCAGATTTTGCAGTATGAGCATGCAACCTGGGTGCTCAGTGACAATTTTCCATGTGCTTCTGAAGATATGCTCAATAGCATCCAAACTTTTAATGCAGTTTTTGCTAGACGCTATGTTGAATCAATACTATAGCTCACGGAAGAGAACACTAGATTCTAATAGTTTCTCCATTACCAATAGCTAGCATAATAGCTTCTGTTCATAACCTACTGGGGCAATTCATTAATAACACTGGCAGTAGGATCAACATTTTAAGAATACTGTTACCCATTAAAGCCATCTCTCTAAAGCACACTCATCTTCATATTTACAGACACATTTTGAGAGTGATGCAAAGAGTATGTGAGAGTGGATACTTCTCATAACAAGGGGTGGTATTTGTCTTTTCCAATCACCACCAGCCAAAAATGTAGTGTGTTTTTAATAGATAGTTATTGTACATTAAATAAAAACTGAGCTTCAAAATCATGTAACAGATGTGTACCTATTACATAGCTGTTAATCCTCAATGGAACTGTTTTCACTAATTATCTGTTATTTAATGAACATACAATAACAAATAAATCTTGAAGGGAGACTTTTAATTGCAGTATTTTTGAATGTTAATTAAAATATTTATTAAGTTTTTACAAATTAACCTACTATATGTTGAGTTACAAGATCTTAAAATTTTTATAAGCGAATGCTTTTAATCTAACAAATTCTCCAACTCTGGGGAAAAAAAAAAAAAAAGGAAAGCCACTCATCTCAAAGTGGCCTATGTTTTATCTTTGTCTTCAAAAGAGTCATCTTAGAGGTTGCTGATATCAGTAAAATGGAAGACAGATATGATTTACTCTGTGAGCAGTCTGTTCAGTAAATCACATTTAAAGGGTCACATCAAAAAGAATTCTTCAAGGTATATGATGAGTAATATACAAGTAACTGATATCATCTACCTAAACCTGTACAAAGCATAAGACTTTCCTGCACAACATTTTTGTCTCTGAACTGGAGAGCTGTTGATTTGACAGATGGACCACACTGTCAGTAAGAACTTGGCTGGACATCTGCACTCAAAGATTTGTGAACCAATGGCTACATGCTGAGATGGGGACCAGTGATGAGTGGTGCTCCTCAGGGGTTGGTATTGGGACTATCTATGCCTTTGCTGGTGACACTGACAGGAGGACTGAGTGAAACCTCAGCAAGTCTGTCAACAACACCAAGCAGAGTGGAGTGGTTGATATACTGGATGGAAGGTATGCCATCCAGTGGGATCATGACAGGCTTCAGAGTTGGGATGAGCAAACCTCAGCAAGTTCAACAAGACCAAGCATATGGGTTGGAGCAATCCCAAGAATGAATATAGGCTGGGCAATAAGTGTATTGAGACCAGCCCTGCAGAGAAGGACTTGAGGGCAGTGGTGGATGAAAAACTCAACACAAGCCAGCAACATGTGCTTGCAGCCCAGAAATCAAAATGTATCCTGGGCTGCATCAAAACAAGTGTGACCAGCAGGGCAAGTGAGGTGATTCTGCTACTCTGCTCTGGAAAAGCTGTGGATGCCCCATCCCTGGAGGTCTTCAAGGCCAGACTGCATGGGGTTCTGGGCAACCTAATCTAGTGGATGACAACCCTGCCCATGACAGCTGGATTGGAACAAGGTAAGCTTTAAGGTACCTTCCAACCAAAGCCATTCAGTGATTCTGTCCAGTCCTGAGCTTAGAAATACTTGTCATTTACATTTATGTAAACAATAGCCTTCAGTAAATAACTGGTTACAGCTAACAGGCTACAACTCTGACTATAATTCTAACTCCTTGGATTTCAGTTTTAACAATCCTCTTCAACACTATTTTCTTTTTATGACAAAGAGTGTTCAAATTACAATTAAGATATAATTTCAAAAAGGCTAATTTTACAAAAGAATGAATAGTTAAAGGAAATTTCCTTGTCTGTTGCAACCATGCAAATGAATTGGCAAGGAGAAGACAAGCCAACTGTTCTGAAAAAAAAGACCAACAAAACAACAACACCTACAAACAAATATGATGACAAATTAACACAGTTATTACACAAACAGCCATATAAGTCACCTTAAATCAGAGTTGAGTAATTCAAAAGTGGATGATTTGGGAAAGCAAAGTATCATACCTCCGTCTGGTAACTGTTCTTTCCATTGTCTCTTGCTATAAAATAATCTCTGCCTAAAGTAATTTGCCTTCAAACTTGGGGTCTTATTTAGAAATGTTCAGGCAGAAATAACCATGTCAAATAACAATGTCATTCTTAATCACACAGTGAATCACCTTCTAAAAGAGAAAGTTGATTACGCCATCTAATATCTTACTGGTTACAAAAATTTACATGTATTCAATGCACATGTAAACATGTAAACAATTTGTACAAATACAAATACATATTTTTTCCCTATGTGTAAAAAAGGAGCTGAAATTTTCTCTATATTTTATGTACTACAAATGAAGATATAGTGTCATCATGTAAGACTGCATATGGATCGAGAAACTGTATTTCAAATGTTTGTGTGGAAGTACAATTTCTCCTGCTATAATGAATAACACTATGAACAGACTTTTTTTTTTCTCCAAGTAAACACATCCATTTTTCAGTCCTGTAATCAGTATGCATCTATTTAGCTACTTAACAGCAATGTGCTCTGGTTCATTAGGTAGCTACTGTTGTGTCTCAGCCTAGTTAAAATTTCACAGCAAGTTAATCTATTTTATTACAAATGAGAACACAAGTGATAATGTCCTCGCCATTTTCCAAACACAGGGTTAACAGTATTTGTAACAAATCAATGAGGGCATTTAAATAGGAAAATTGCAAATCTAAAACCTTAACATTTTTTTACACATTGATGACTTCATTTTATTTGTCATTTATGTATTTTACAACCGTTTCACTTTTCATAGATTTTCCTTTTTTTCTTCTTGAAATAGCTCAGTTCCCACTGGTATGCTGCAGTGCAGCCTGGTTCTGCAGTTGGTATACATAAAACTGAGGGGGAAACACTTCAGAATACTCATATTTTCTCAATTGAATTTCTTCATATTTTATAAACCTTCAGGATTCATAATCCATGTTATAATGTAATGAATTATATATGTATAATCTACAGATTGTGAGAATTTTATGAAAAATGAAAACATTTCTCAAGATCTTACCTATTTATCTAACTATAGCACCTACTTTATCTTTTCTTTTTCCTTTACGGAGCTATATCATAAATTCTCAAAAAAGACTTCTTCAGTATTTAATCCTTTTGAAGGGTAATATATTTCTGTCTTACTAAAAAATACTGTCTTGCTTTGGCTTAGAAAATGTAGCTACAAAGCCTGACACTGTTAATTTTAGTTGTGATTTAAGTGAACAGCACTGAAGTCATCAACTCATGCAACTTCCAAATACATCCCTGATTTCACCTCAATATTCTTTCCCTGTGAGATGGCATTCCACACAAATAATATGAAACACCACATAACAGTTTTATCCTCACTAGTTTTATTAGAAATATATATGAACAGCTTACCTGTTTTTGACAAACATCTTGACCTTAATTCCTTACCTCTGATTATTATTTTTTTTATGGCATTGATCTTCATTTTGTGTCAAGAGTTTAGAGAAATGATGCTGCTAGATTTCCTTCTACTTTTCTTTATTCTCAGTGCTAATGTAGCTGTAATCACTCTTCCAAATGTTAATCTATTAATGAGTTCCTAGAGGATTTAATGGCATTTCACTGCTGACAAGTAGGATTTGGAAGTTTGTCTGAGTCCTGGACACTTCATTCAGACATTTATCTTGATATTTCATATTTAATTGAGATGCTTTTTCTGTTCAGGGTTCTGCAGTAGCAGGAGAACTGGAATTCAGACCTCACTGCTGAAACTGAGAGAAAGGAAATATGGGGCTTCTATTGTCTTTAGGTCTAGATTAGGGTTTTCAAGCATTATAAGAAATAAATTCAGAGTTGATCACCACATTCATAGGCTCTGGTATAAGAAATTTTCCAACATTAACGTGCTCCCTAGCTCCCCACGGGAATGTGCAGTGTCACACCTCAACCTTACAGAGCTTGCCAAATCATCATTCAGATTACCGAAATGGACCACAGGCTAGCTAACCTCACTAACAAAATACCAAGAACCAGAGAGGTTCATTTCTCATTTACTAATGTACTGTTACAAAAAACACCTAGCAGTTAGGATTTTCAAAGAAAAAGTATAATCTTGACATTAAGAGCTATATTAAATCTGAGATGATGCTGGACAAATTAAATACGATAGACCACGAGAAATATGTTAATACAGCTACCATTTTTGGGCAAGAGAACAGTGGTTAGGTTTATATTTTGAGCTGTCTTAGTCTCTGAATGGGCACATGTAAATAGTAAGGACAACTTGTTGGTCTTCTGAGATAGTTGTATCATCTCCAACTGCTGTAAGAACTGGAGATGAACAAAGGAAACAGCTGGTCTAAAAACTAAGATAAGATATGTATGTCTGAAAGCCAGCTGGATCCTATTCATCTTTTGCACTGTATTGGAAAAGCATTCATTTAAAATATACACTTTGCCATTTGAAATGCATTATTTTTTCCCACTCTGTACATATAGTTGCTTCAGTCATAGTCAACTGGCATTTGTTTTCATACCAAATTTAAGAAATAATAAAAACTCTTCTGTTTACTGATTTTTAATACCAGATGTTCACTTGCTAATTCCATTACCTTGTAACTACTTCCTATAATTCATTAATTGCCAGCTGCTCAGCCAAACAGAGAACCACAGCTAATCAGATGGTATTGGTAAACAGCCAAGCAAGAGCTTCCTTCTTGAACATTTCTTAAATTAGCAACTACTGGGAAAGCTACAGCCATCTTCACTGGTGTATTAAGATTTTACCTTACATTTTACTTTGAATCTGAAAGTATAATATTGACTAAAATTGGACAGACTCCTGTCATGGAAACTTCCTACTTCAATCCGTCCTATGAACTGCTTCATCCAGTGCTGCTACTGAATGAAAGAAAGGCACTCTGGAGACTAATGATTGTAATGCTGTATCTCATCTATGTTATAGCTATATTAGTTATTAACTACAAATGCAAATGCTTAGGCCAATACTAAAAAGAACTGAGCCAGAACTAAAAGCTATTATGTGCTTGGCAAGACAATATTCCTTTGTTAGCTTTGCAAAAACGAGAAGTACTTGATTCTTACATCTTTTCTCCACTTGCAAGTTTAAAAATAGTGTTCACTGCTTATTCTTTAAACTGGCAATTAGTTGTCCCTGTGCTAATGAGCAATCACTCTTGGCATTGCAGGGACAGGGAAATGGCTCCCTTCACAGGAGGAGACAGGTAAAGGCTATTTAATGCAATTCATAGGGACCTGAACATCTCTCAGTATTAATAGCTTCTCTGTCAGTGAATAGAAAGATACAATTCTGCAAAATTCTTTTCTACAGATACCGTTATAAAAATTAGTCTTATAGGAAGTAAGCAAACTACCCTGTCTCACACGTCACTTCCCTCATGTAATCTAGCAACCATTTCACCATTAAGCTGCTGTATGGGAACTGCTGAATCACGGCCTGAACCACTGACTGGTCACCTGAGGTGAGCATCAAGTCAGCCATGGGGACACAGGAGGTGGAGGTGATAATACCTGTGTGATTGGAAGGGGTGGAGCCTGGCTCCACCTCTCCCCAAGCCTCATTTAAGGGCTGACCACCACCAGGGAAGGATCTCTTCTTGGAGATCCCTCCTACGTGGAGTCCACCGCGAGCCTTTGTCATCTGAAAGGTGAGCCATTTTCCTTTTGTAGTATTTGTGCACCATCTGTATAGACCTACCCAAATATACCATCTTCTATACTATTTTTGAGTGCCATCTTTAAGATCACTCACGTTACAGCTGCCAACAATGAAGACTTGATATGAAATGGGACAGAGAACATCTAATAAAGAAAAATACCACAAATTTTACAGAAGTTTTGTTTTATAAACTTTATAATGATCTATAAACAATTCAGAATGAACTGAATGCAGAGAGATGAAATTAACAACGTTATACATTTTTTAACTGGAAATGTTTTTATACTGAATTGTTTCTGAGTACTCTGAGATGGCCACATTTTTCTGGCTGTCACGTAAACATTATGAATGCGAGTTGTACAGCACATAGAAAATAGCACCTCTCAGCAATAATTACACAACCCATCTGTATTGTCTTTAGGGAATTTAAAATGATGTCATACACATCCTTTAAAAATGCTTTAAGAATGGCACAAAATCAGAAGAGAACACGAAGAAAAAATAAATTCAAACATTTCTACCACATGTACAGATCACAGGTTAAAAATAATGCTTTGCTCTGCTTATCAGTAGACCAAAACAATCCAGGTATAAATTGTGTAATGAAATGCGAAACACTACATTTCACCAAAAATGTCCACTTTTAACATTTTTTTCATTGGGTTTTCCAAATGCACTCAACAAACGTCCCACTTATTCTTAACTGGGACTTGTCTAATGGCAAAGAGAATAAGAGAAACACAGCAGTACAGCAAGCATGAAGGAAAGAAGACAAAAGAAAAATGAACAGCAGGAAACTAATTTGCAGAAATAATCCTACCTGGGAGAAGCACATCTTTTAGGTAGAGCCAGAAGGAAGCGAGAGAGAAGGACAAGATGGAGGAGGATGAGTGAGACAAGAGTAAGAGGAACAAATAAAGCACAAAAGATGTAGGGCAGAAAGAACAAGAAGCAAGGAAAAAAGAGTAAAAGGGTAAAAGCCTCTCAAGTCAAATACGCAATAAAATTTTGCCTCATTATTCTAGTCTCAGTCATCTTCTGTTACCTACCAAAAAAGGGAGCAGCTAAAGGCCCCTAATTTGAATTCTGTTTCCACAACTTGAAGCCTACCTTGAACACAGTCTATTTCAGAGGGTTCTGCGGGAAGTGGTCTTACAGTGAACACACGAAGATCCACACAGACACAGCTCCAGAACCATGGCTCTTCCCAGCCCTCTTGTACTTTCCCAACCCAAACATAACGGAAGAGTTTCTCGTTTTCTTTTTTCCAGGCTGTATTCATACCTTCAGGCATACTCCTGGAAGTGGGAAGACCAGCAGGTCTCCAGGACACCTTGTTGGATACAAGCCAAGCCAGGCCAGGCCCTTGCTTCCACATCAGGACATCCCAGCCCTGCTGCATGCAGCTACCTCCTACTCATCTGCCCAAAGAAAAAGTTCATTGCGATCCCCACTACAGCTCACCCAGAAACAGCTCCAGAGATCTGCCTCTTGCCAACCTTCATTACAAATTCACAACCCCATCTGATATCACTCCACAAATGAAATACGTATTTTTCCTTTTCTAGTGTATACCTCAAATCCCAGACAGAGAAAGAACAGTCCAGCATTTCTCCAAGCAGTGATGTATTATTTCTAGACAAGACAAACCCATTGTACATTTCCACTTGAGTTCTCTGAGGACTAATAGGCACATCTCCAGGATTTCTTTTCCCTTGCCTTTCTCCTGTCAATCACTCTTTTAGACACCCCAAATCTACCTGAGTCTGGATTCCAGTTAACTCTTGCTGAATGCAGGTCTATCTAGCATCTCCCTCTTCCAGATCCCAACTTTTTGTCTGAAATTGCGTAAGTTTGTATGCTTCTTGGTTAAATAAGCTCCTTCTCACTTAAACAGTATAAATAAAGGCTACAAGCTTGATGACACTATCATAACCCTCCTTGTATCCCTCGTGGCTTGAGGGTACCCCCAGTCTAAGGTCTTGCTGCACCACACGTGCAGAGTCAGGTGATCCAGATGATCTTGTTATGAGGTTCCAAAGCTATGCCAATAAATAGAAGGGCTATTCTCATTTTTGTTGTGAAAGCTCTGCTATCCATGTATGTGCAGAAAGTCTCAACTCCTCTGGACCCTTTTTAATATAAATGCTGTTAAGATGTAGGTCTGTTTTCAGATTTTTATTCAACTCGTGTTCTCAACATACTTTCTACAAATTCCTTTATGATAAACTCTATGCTGTGAATGGATATTAACAGTCACATTCATTTACTGTATAATTGAGTTTTCATAATTTAAATACAATACAGATATTACATTCATTATATGTCCATGGTAAAATAAAATTCTTAACATTATGTAGTTATAGCTCTCTGAAGCTGAGTTGTTCTATAAACTTCAGTGAAGAATTCTCTATTTTTGTATAAAGGGCTAATCCAAATTTCACTTCTGAGAATGTAAAAATACAATCATTGAGTAGATTTCTCTGATATTGCGGAGAAATTTTACTGGGTGAAAGTAAACTACCATGTTTGTTCTCTACATTTTTTTCAGCCTACTCCATGAATCAAGCTCACTTCTAAGTTCCAGCCCAGATGGGTCCTCAGCACCAGGCTGGCTGGTGAACTGTTTTACAGCTAGTGCAGAAACTCTTGGATTGCAGAGTTCATCCATCTCAAGGAGAGCTCTGGAGAAAATGGCCACCAAACAGGAGCACAAACACAAAAGGGAGAAGAAAGAGGGTGATAAAGTCATTGCTGCTGGTTTTTTTGTTTTTGTTTTTGTTTTTTACACCATCATTCATGCAGAATCTTCAGAACAACTTCAGCCAAGTTTCAAATGAAGCAAGTACTTCCAGATGAGCAGTAAATCCCTGAAAGCTTGGATTTATAAGAGGGGCACTGTCAGAACCATACTTACAGCACTGCTAGCGGGTGCTGCCATAATCACATCAGATCACATTATAGATGGCTAAGAAGGTTTTGTGAGCCGGACCGTTTTGCCTGACTAATTTACAGTGCTCCTGTCAGAAGGAAATCAAGTTTCATAGTTATGACATTTCTTTCTGGAGCACTAAATGTTAACTTTGCTGATCATGCATATTTTGGTAGAACAGCTTATTTCTAAATGGCAAACGTGATATAAAAAGCATAATGACTTCATTCAAAACTTTTATAGGGAGAGCAGCTGATTCTCACACCTATAGAAAACAGACTAAGTGGTATTTTAGTCATCAGAGGATAGAAATAGATACACACTCAATACATTCAATTCATTTTTCCCATTTTAAGTAATATCATGGTGCCATAAATGCAGTCTATCTAAAACTAGTTATTTTTGTACTTCCAATATGAACTTAAATAATGTCATATAATAAAAGTATTATTATTGATAGATAACAGCAGGAACCCTTTTAACACGTTTCATTTCATACAAAGATTTCATTTTAATTTAATAGTCATTCAGAGCCAGATGACCGTATGTAAAGGAAGGAAAGGACAAACGCAGCCTCACACTGTCTGTAATAAAATTCATATTCAGTCTCAGTACTCAGAACAAATGAGAGAAAGATGCAGCATCACTTGACAGGTAAGAGTAACCCCACAATGAATGCATGCCTCTATCACACTACCTACTGGTGCATTTTCCTCTGCATCATGTAGAGGAAATAATTCCCATTAGGGTGCTGGTGAGACCTGCTGTTGCTGTGGACATACTGCATATCCCCGGTGCAGGTGTTGGGGAAAAACTGCTGTAAATGAGTAATTAACATCAGCCAGGGCTTGCTCTCCCAAAAACCTAACTATTTGCAAAAACTGCAGTATATGTTATGAAGTACTAGCATTGTTTACAAAGTTCTAACCTTCATTTTGAAATACTGACAAAGCTTATGCAGTTTACTTCTTGCTACCACTATTCTACAGTTGCATTTAAGTTACAGTTACCTCAAGAGGTTTCCTGAACAGTTAAAGATTGTTTCAGTTAAACTGAAAAAAAGTGTCTCATAATTTCCAACAATTTCTAACAGTTCAATGACTTGCATTATTTAAAAGGTATTTGAACATCAGAGATATCATGTTTTCCACCTAGTCAACAACTGTGCAGACAGAATGATAAGGAGAAGGTATTACAGATCTAAATCAGACTAGCTCTAATCTAACAACTGTATTAGCATCTGTATTTAATTACATTACATATTTGTAGATTAAGCATAACATCTTATTCAACTTCTTGCACGTACTTTCCACAAACATAAGCACTACGCGGAAGAAAAGTTGTGGTGTACTTTATGTAGCATAAGTTCATTGCCTTTTGTTTTTCTTAAAAGGTCACTGTAAACAATCTGTTAGTCACAAAAATACAGTTTCATAGATGACTCTTACCTTTATAACAGAGGCCCCTGCCCTGGAAAGAGGACTGTGCATTTGGGCTGCTGCAGCCATGTTAGCTATTGTATTGAGGTGGTTCATCTGATTCATTGCCATTGCAACCGACGCGGGAGGTAGGCTGACAGGTAGCAGAGGGTGGGGCATCATCATAAATGGCAGGTCTATCCCTAAAAGAGACCATGAACAAGATATGCATATCAATCCCCCATTTTTTATCTCTTAATTTTTAATATATATATTCTACTGGAATATTGGCTAGTTGGACTCAATTCTACTATGAGTCAATAAGTTTGAGGTTATGCAGGGAATAATTCTGCATTCTAGAAGAGGCCGCATAGTTTGCACTGGGCCAAGAAGCACACACATGTAAAAGTAACACAACATTAGCAAAATTAATATACACTAGTGCACAAGTTCAGAGATATCTTTATTGACATAAACAAAGCAAAAACATACACATTCATTAATGATTTTAATAAGTCCTCTAACTTAATATACCTACACAGCAATCTGAGACTAGACTTCTGTATTAGGACTACTCCCTACAGAAAGCTGCAGACTGGACTCTACATCACCACCATACAACCACACTGGTCTGTCAACTATAACACAGGATGAGAGCAAATCACGATCAACTACAACGTGTTATGATTCACTATATTTTGTTTATAAGATGATACATGCCAATATAAATTATGACATGTTATGAGCCAACCCAACATACATCTCCCTTCACTTTAACCATACAGACAATCCCCTTCACTGCTTACAACTGTAAGCCCTCGTTCCTTTGCGTATCTCCTTTAACAGCCCAATAATCTCTCCTCATACTCCATAGAGTTCCAGAACTCCCAGACACCATCTGGTCACATTGAGCTGCATGTCTACTTAGAAGTCCAATTGACATGCAAACTAAATGCAAACTACAAACAAAATTTAACAGCATATCACCAGTTTTAAGACAAGATCCGTCACAGATTTCAGAGGACTATGAGGGAAATATAGCTTGAAAATCATTGGACATAATGTCTGACATTCAATAAACTCTTTAACAACCTACAGACACTTGCCTACTACAATATCTGTTGGAAAATAACCTGAAAGTTTTTTTAACAGTAAAGAATGTTATCCCCTGTGCAAAACATGTACAATACTGAACTATGCAAGAATATAAAATGAAAGAATAGATCGTGGTGAATACTAGTCTCATAACTTGGTGATTCTTAACTACTGACACTTAGATTTCAGATGCCTGAAATGCCCAGGCTCCAACCCTGCCATGAACAAAGCAAACATTTATAGTAGGAGCCATCTGAACAGTCTTGATTTCTTCATGTTTGTGGCACTACTTGGGAAGCAAGAAAGTATCTGCTCCTACAATTTCATAATGAGTCAGAAATGTCACTCATTCATTACAACTAACACCAAAAGTCAACTTTCAGAACTGATGATGAAGAAATGAAACAGATAATAAGGGTTCACAGATAGTGAGACTTTAATTCTTCATCCACCATAATCTTTTACAATTACTTTTTCTATTCACCATCTTCTTAAGTATTATTTTTTGTTGTTTTCTGAACTGCTTTTTTTGGAATAATTTTATACTGCCTTCCCTTTGGTTCTAAGAGAAGAGGCGATCTCTGGCTTCTCATTTGCCCCCTTTCTAAAGGAAGGAAAAGAGAGAGGTTTGAAGAGAACTCTGAACTCCAAAACCAGACTTCAACCGTGCCATTCTATTCCAGTTTCTTAGAATAGCTGGATTAAGAGATGATTTTGCACAAACCTGCCAGGTACAAGGAAAGACAAAGAAGAAGACTACTTTTAAGTAGTCATTTTTCACCCATTCTTTGCTCTCTTACATCTGTATTTGGTGGCCAGCATTTTCAACTGGAAGAGAAGTCACTCATACAGGTAACATTTTAAGGAACTGTACCTGTGTTTTAGGCCATGGCAATGATGACTGCAACTAACAGCCCCTAACCCAACAACAGGCGGCCATTCAAAGACATTGGCTGTATGTCATTGGGATATCCCAGCCTCCAAGCAGGGACCCCATATAGTTTTCTGTTTTTTTCCCCCATGAGGGTCCAGTACATACTGTTGGTAAGCAAGTGGTTCTGCTGAAGAGGACTGAGTGGGTGCGCACTTCCAAGGCTTGACTGTCCTGACAGTGTGGGATGACCAATGCTGTGCTGTGATCCTGTTGTAATGGGAGACTGAAGCTTGTCTTTATCCCAGGAGGATTCACTCCCACCTGCAAAACAGGGTATAAAGGGACCACAAATGGCATATACTTTCTTAGAAAAAGCAGTCTACTTTGTTAGTGACAAACTAATACTCTTTACCACACCTATGCACTTAGCACTAACACAGCACTTAAAAAAAAATTAAAAACTAAGAAATATCTGGAAAGTAAGCAATCCAAGACACTGGATCACTGGATCCTGCTGTCAGAGGGCATCAGGCCTGCTAGAAACTAATGGGTGTCTATCACTGCTGTTAATACTAAGAGAGGGGCTCCACTACTCACTTCTTCAATGGTCACAGCTCTCCTAACTTTAAGTTGAATGACCTGAACAGGCTACAGCAATTTATCCCTCTGTCTCATTATCTTTGAGCTTTAGTAGCTTTTCCTCTTCTGCTGGGCTTGATCCTGGGGATGTTCAAAGTGTAGCTCTTCACTTTGCTAGGTTAGCCCAGCCAGGCATTAGGTAGGGCTTGGTAACTATCAGTATTTAGGAATTTGAAGGTAGAGTTCAGATTCTTACAATACACAGCAATTACGATCAGAACAACAACAAAAAATTACAGCAAACTGAGCACTCATCTGTTTAGCCCAGAATATCTGTTTGGTCTTCTGAAGATGCTGCATTTTGCAGCAATTTTACAGATAGTAGTTTTCTGTAGTATTACATTTATACGCGTGAATAACAACAAGCTCCTTTTAAAAAGCAGTTAAGCAGACCATGCGAGTGAATTCTGAAATACACACCTGGTCCGCAAAGCAAACCACCTTATAAGTCAAACTGAACAATTCTAGAGTATAAAGTTATTTTAGGTACACTCCTTTCTCAGGTATATCCCATGTTTTCGATTAGATTGTTATGAAAATACATAATTGCAGTATTGATTTTATTTTGATTTTATGAACAAGAATCTCAATCGAATAAGTAACAGATTACTGTGATTAAAGGGGACAGTGGTAGAAAGTAAAATCCACAGTAATTTAAGATGAAAGTAACATAAAATTTCTCCATTTTTAATGACAACACAGCTAATAAACGTGATTTATACTGCTAAATGCAAAAGTTTGAAAGATCAGTGATTGAGAAAAAAGGAAATCACTCAATCATTTTAGTAGTATGTCCATGTATGAATTACCCTCCCATGAAAGATTTGTAATTTGCAAAATGATGAGTCATAACTGACAAAGAAAGATACAGAGAATAAAGGCACATAATATAATATAACATGGCATAGTATGGTAATTAGAAGCAGTACTGCAGTTTAAGGTCCTTTCAGTATTCTCATTACACAGCACAGCAGCACTTTTAAATAACATCTGACTAACATTTAGTTTAAAGTGGCTCACTCCAACCGTGGTGAAACAGAGGTACTATTTAGGGAAGTATGTATCAACACAAACCTGTAATTTAAAAGTCTTTTGTAGCATTTGATTTTAGGAAATAAATTTTATATGCTATGTGCTCTATACGCTTTCTGAGAATAAAATATGCCTCCTCCCACCCCCCCCCAAAACAAACAAACTAACTAACTAACTAACTAACAACAACAACAAACAATGAAAAGTTCGATGCCATGAATCTTCTGCTTATAAATTGATCTCGTAAATGTAACCTCCCCCATCAAAGCAACGACCATGAAAACTGCACACAAGACAGTTTATCAGAGAATTTTGAAAGAAGAGATAAAATTGTGCTCTTCACCAGAAGTTTCCCATACCCCATCTGCTTTCTTCCAGGACTTCCAATCCCAGGCATGGATGCTCTAAACTCTTGGCTCATTTATTTACTTATTCCTCGAAGTTTCAAAGTCTCATGCATCTACCCACACTTCTGTGGACCTGATACTGCAGTATCAGAGCCCAACAAGATTTCTGGGTTAAGCTGCATGTTCTACAGGAACAAACAATTATTCCTACATGGAGAACTGTGCTGTGAAGAGAAGTGACTTGCTCAAGGAAACACAGGAAATCTGCAAAGGAACAGGAAACTAAATTTAACTTCTGTCATAGAGTTCAAATAATCAGATCAGGTTTCCATAAAAATGTGGACAATTACTTCTTTTTCCTGGAAATTCCACTTGTAAATCTGCTCCTGTATTCAGTGACAGCACCAGAAGGATAAATTGCAGTACACTTATATCTACAGATTATTCCTATATTCTTATGCTCTCCATCACTCTTCCTTATAGAAAGAATGAACAGTATTGCTGAGAGTATGATATGTAAGTGTAATATAATAATCTTAATTGTATCCTACAGTCTTCAATACACCACACAGGTAACAGCTTCATTTCTTAATTTGCGTTGCATATACTACGCAGTAGCAAGACCCTTAAAGTGAAAGAAAGAAGTACAATTACTTCTTACCTACAACTTTTAGAACACTGATGCATTTTGTAAAGACAGTATGATTAATTATCTCCAACTTACAAGTGGGCAAGCTGAGCTTTCCCAGTTCTGTGGATCAGTTTCTTCCAGGTTCTTGGTATACTAATGTTGAAACTGAAAGAGAAGTCAGTTTCATAGGTCCTGCTCTTGCTCCCTTACTTTCAACTCATCCTACCTACAGTGACTTTGCATAGCTAAAGATAACAGCTTCAAAAGAGGACTTGCATCCTTCCCTGCAGTACCTACGTCCATACAGTATAAAACAATTACATGTAAATTAATAGAATTAGGAAAAATATATATGAAGAAAAATGCAAAAAAAGAACACAATCAGGAAAAACAGAAACAGAAAACAGCAATTTGACTTATTTTACATCTTGTGTATAAGAGGAAACTGATTTAGTTTTGAAATAAGAAAAGTTACTAATATTTTTAAATGAAATGATCTGATTCATAAGTGTCATAGGAGCATTAACAGAGCCCTCAGAAGTCTGTTCATCTGTCATAATGCCAATACATCATTTCTACACTTTACAAAAAGCTTTATGTTTAACACTATTACCCACTACCCATATGACCTTCTCTCCAACGGATAAAACTAAAGGACAGAAAGGTAATTTTTCCTTATCTTGTTTGCATTCTAGTCGATCTTGTCCCAGAACAGATTGTACTCAGCATTAAGAAAGGGCAAGAGAGACAAGAACCTCCATCTTCCAGGGCTCCTGACGCTTATCAGGAGCAAGCACTGAGCCTGCAGTTTCCTTAAACGCAGCCACACCAAAGTGGAAAGAAGGTGGCAAAGGTATTAGCTGTCCAGCCATCCCAAAAGATTACAAAATCTACTCACTTGCCAGGAGAAGAAGCCAAAAAAGGTCTGACCTGATTTAAACACCCACTTCAGCTCATGCAGAAAATCTGGTGCACCATTCTTATGATGCTTTTCAGATTTACAGATAAATGCTGTGGGGAGGGTGAAAAAAAGGCCTAGTAGTCTGCATCACACACAGTCATCTACAAAGAAATGTAGTGTATGCTTTGAAGGACACAGATGAAGACAAACTACATGAATTTGGTAAGAGAAGGAGTTACTAATTTAGTCTGGTATTCACGAGTCTTAAGAGGTTATTGGAGAGAACTTGTTTATCAGTGCATGACTTGCATTTATGTTCAAACGAGCAAAAGCAAAAGTAATGCAACAAATCCCAGTCCATTCACTCCAAAATTACAACATGGTAAGAAGCAAGCATTCCTGTAATGCCATTTTACAGCCCAGTGGACAACTTCTGAACATCTCCTCTACTGAATCCCTATGAACATGGAATTCAGACGAGTTCATTTACACAGGGATTCAAATCACAGGTAACAGAAACAAATACAGGAAATCAGACCAAGCAACACATCTATGTACTGCTGGTTCTGTACTCACAGATCTCCCATACGCTGTATGGTTATATGTGCAATCACATGCAGGTTTGTAAGCAAAGAGCTTCTGCTCCAGTTTCATTTTGTTTAGCTGAAAGAAATGGAGGTGATAAGCTCAGCCTGGTTTTCCTGAAAACACTGCTTCCTGCCCATCTTTGACTTCATTAGTTCTCCACGTAACTAATAAAGCTCCATGCTTTCTAGCAACCAACCTCTCTAATTAAAAAAAAAAAAA
>VXAB01008511.1:612219-629702 GCA_013399175.1 Odontophorus gujanensis
AAAAAAAGCACTTATTTTTTTGGTGACGATCTATTTAGGAAGATTAAATTAGTGTCTTAGTTTTAGGTATTGAAAGATCTCCAGAAAGTAATCAAAGTTCAACTTTGTGACAGTTACCTTTCATTTGGTTTCAAATTCATTTTATCTGCCTTAAAACTGTATGGCCTACCTAAATGAAATCCACTCTGTCAGAGGTTCCTTTGAATTGAACAATCACACTGTTTCAATCTATGTCTGTCATTTTATTTTTTGTTGTGATATATTTCTGAAAAATTGAACTCAAATTGTTAAAAACAATATCGTTTTCACTGTTCGATTTTATTCTAAAACCATTTTTAAGCACATTTTTCATGCTACTGGGCATAGTAAGTAGAAGATCAGCTGTAAAGAACAAATATCCAGTGCGCTGTTATCTCAGTACTGATAGTATAAAAGTATTTAACACCAATAGTACTATAAATGTCCAGCATACACAAGTCCTCTGAACTCCTTTGGCCTATCTAGAAATCCAGTATTCCTAAGCCAGAATGTGCCTGTTTGCCATTCGTACCTCCATCGTTTTCAGGTGCCCTAGGCCACTTGACTGCTACCCACACACTAATCTTGCCTTGATACGGGGAAAGACAGACAACACAAAGAACATTCTCCACTGAAAACACTTCAGCCTGCAACTTTTTGTGAACTCTTACCATGGTATGTGCATTTGAATGCCTAAGGAAGAGAAGATTATGTATCAGACAAGTTTTTCATCACTGCCCTACAGAATGACAGCTTTCAAAGCCAACAAGAGATCCAGTAGTGTCTGTAAATGTTTTAACAGTTATAATAATCTCCATGATGGAAAGTACAGCTGATTGCTCCATTAGCTACAATATCAACACATGGTTTTAATTTGCCAACAGGATAAGATCAGATGCCAGTATGAGAAGTGTCCCTTTTAGAATCTATCCAGCCAGGAATCCACTTTGCCAATAGTAAAAAGTTCATGGCATCAAAATAGAATGTATTCCTTGTCTGAAAATAACCTTTTGCATAGTAATGACCAAAACTAAATATCCACAAGTCAGTCATTGGCTACATTCACTGATCAATAAATAATTGGGTACTATGAATCAACAGATGCCCCATAGAGCTTCATTTACCTAAAAAGTCATCCAATTTGACATATTAAATAAAGGGAAACTCAGACCTCACCTCCTGCAGATTATGCATATACATATATATTTAAACGCTGAAACGCACTGGCCTGCTAAAAGTAATTTGAACTAGTAGACTGCAATTTTGCCTTTTCAAAGGAACAAGAACTTTCAGAATTCAGATAATCCAACACAGAGTTACGATAGGAAGGGTCCATCTACATTATATTCCAGGTACTGTCATTTTACCATCAGAAAAATGTAAGACTGGGTGAAAACTGTGACCATTTAGTCCTACATTCTGTCCCTCACAGTGGCAATGGATGATATTCCTCATCAAGACTACATAAGACTCACCACACCCTGGGATTCCTTACCACCCACAAATAAATTTTCTTGTTCTCAAATGGAAATGAGATTTGTTTGTTTAGATCAAGATTAAAAGTTGGCTAATCCAGCCCCTAAAATCACGACACCCATCTGAAAATCTGAAAGATCTGCAGTGCATTTTAAGCCTAACTGTACTGATTTGTCTAGCTGTGTGTATTCGGCTGTATCAGCTTCTGGATTGTGCCCTAGAAGAAAGCCACAAAGTGTGTAGGGTAAGATATTAAAACTCAAGAAATCTAGTGATGGCTTTACTGGGCTACTTCCAAAAACTTATCAAGTGGTTCAGCAGATGTAATTACTGCTTAGCCCTGCCAAAGCTTTGAAATGTGCCCATTAATTCGGCAATTCCCAATCTGTCCATCAGTCACTCATACTTAAAAAATATGTCTGTCACAACATAGGTGAAGTAATCTGTTGATAATTATACAATAAGAAGTCATACAAAATCTGAATATAGTTTCTGAACTTTTTGAAATGTCTGAATGACATCAAAATCAAAGTTTATTTCAAAGCAAACAGGATACTGAAGATAATTTAAAATGTCAGTATTTAACTGCAGTTGATCTCGAAGAATAATCCAATTAACTACAGAAAGATACTTTTTCATAAGATAAACACAGAGGTATATTTATTTATTGCTGATGGCTACTAACACTGGTTAGTGAGTGTTATTTCTTACTTTAGAGGAACTACTTATTAACAGCTGCAAAGAGATTTTTTCAATAAAACAGACTTTTGTAAACAGGAGCTCAACTCCCTCAAATAACAAATACTAAAAATTAGAAAAAGTGATGCAAAACAAATAAATTGATGAAGAAAAAAGAAAATGCTTCATGATGTAAATGGAGTGGATTGACACCAACAGAAGAACAAGGCTCAAACTGGCAGCATCTTCATTTAAACATGAAATATTAAATACACCTCAGTGGGTCTTCTGATTCAAGTTAAACCACCAAATTACCCCCCATCAAAGTTAGATTTGAAAGCTGAAGGATCATAGAAGGCTGGATACAAACGATCACAATAAATTTCAAAAGCACTTCTCCAAGTTAGTTACCTGTATCATTCTCCTCATTTCTTTTGTTGCTTTGGTCATGCATAACTATAAATAAAAAACAATTAACTTCTTGCCTGAGAAGGGATGCGAAAAAAACTTTGATAATTAATAAATTATGTCTCTTTTTCTTTGCTGCCTGATATTTAACTGTAATAATACAGTGCAGGGAAAGCAACCAAACAAAGCAAACAAACAAAGAGCAAATAGTATGCTTGTGATCTTTACATTAGTAGTTAGTGCTTATGGCTTCCTAAATGGAAATTACTAATGGTATTTCAGAAGGGAGAAGACATATAAATAAAGGAATAATAGCCATCAGGATGACTTCATATGAACATGGTAATACCTGTAGTCCATTTCATCCTACTACTTTGTCTCTAGCAAGGGCCAACAGCAATACTTAGTGAACAAAAAAAAGCCTACAGTTAAAATTTCCTAGAATATTCTCCATCAACTTGTGGATTATGAACTTCCCAAAACAGAGGTACTTTCCTTTAATTAATAATTCTTACTAGATTTCTCTTCCATTCAATTAAACTATTGTCCATTTTCCAAATCAACAATACCCTACAGCAGCAAGGAGTTCCACAGCTGGACCATAGGCTATGGAAACCTACCTCGTCTTCTAGTTCTTCTAGTGTAAGAAATTACAAATAATTCAGCTTCTCCAATGCAGTGTACTCTATTGTTCGTGGAATTAGGGAAATTAAAGTTCAAATCTCAACATTCTTATGGATCTGAATCAATGTCAAAAGCACATGCAGGCTCCTTCCTAAGATGCATTAAGTGACCTCTATTCTGTCACTCAACCCCTTTTTGCATGAATCTCATCAAGTTTGAGCTGGTGGCCAGACAACACACATTTGTATTTTTTGATTGCAAAGTTGGGTAAGGGAGACCCCTGGCAGTTTACTGAAAATACTTTTGCCAAAAGAGGGCTCAGTGTATCATTGTTTCAACAGAATTGATGGCAGTAAACTCAAGAGAGGACAAGCTCTTACCACAATATATATAATGCATCTTGAAATGTACCCACAGGATTACGAGTCATTCTTGCACAACTGATCCACTCGCTGAATGACAACTAACATTTTCAGTGGTACATGCCTCATCTTATTGCTATATATTTTTCTATACAAAGGTAACAATACTGTATTAGAACATGTTATCTCTTATGGTTTAGGATCATCATCAACGACAAAAAAGACTACTTCTTACTGAAGGACCAAAGTCTGTCTTCAGAAACGCATGCACTTCACAGATAGGAATAAGGTCAACATTTTGTCTGTCATGTTTTTATTACTGTTGATGATGCACAAGCCAGAAATAAAACAGCTTAACTTTCAGATCTTTAAGAGAGTTTGTAGGGCCAGCTGCCAAAGTGGATAAAACATAAATCCTAAACTCAACAACTGCAGCCAGCAAGCAAGGAACTAGGATTCCAGTGATGACAACTGCTGACACCTTAGGTCCTCACAAACTATGCAGTTGAGTGGCTTTATTTTTTGACTATTTAATATTTTCCCATATTTACTTACTGAAATATCCACTGAGATACACACAGTGTGTATCTGTAACATGCCTGTGACTACCCAAAGAGTCTGGTTTGATTTCAAGTGGCTTTGAGAATGTCTTGACCTCCACAGCAGACAGGCAGTACCACAGCACAAAATTAAATCACTTGATGTTTCAACAGTCTATGAACAGCTCAAGTTACAGATTGTAATGTTCTGTGTTAATTTTTAGTGACAAAAGTGAACTATGTATTTATAATCTTTTCAAAAATTGCTAATACTAGAGGAACTCTGTGTAATATAAAGTATGGCTTGAAAGAATTAAATGCAGCCTGTGGCACTTCATACTATGACATTTGGACAATCATCCAAACCCCTGCCAGCTTGAAGCAACTATATAGAATTCAGAGACACTGGGCATTTTACTAGAGAACGAGAGGCAGCAAAAGGCATGCCTAACATCATTATATATTAAAGCTGTATGACTGCAGAAGCTTTCCAGCGTGCTTTACTGCCATCAGCCTGTTTCCACAAAGAATTGGAAAGTGCAGACACATGCTCTTGCATAGCCACAACAATTGTGTCAGTATGGGGAATACTGGAAAAGTATACACTAATTCTGAAGACACACAATTTCTTTATACTTGGCTTTTGATTCCTTGCAGGAACTAATTACAGACTTCCAAAAAATTCAGAGTGCTGCCAAAACAAGGAGAGCCTGTGAGTAAACCTAATTTGCATAAAAGGTCAGCAGTGAAATCTATGGTGTTTCACTTAATTAACAACAAGCAGAAAAACCTTAAACTTCATTAAAAGCCAACTTCCTTTAATACTCACTTTCATTTTTCCTCATGTTAATAGCTGACTATATACCTTCCACATCTCAAGGACATCTTCCATGTTCATCAGTGTTTGATTTTCAGAATGCATTTCTCCCTCATCAAACCTAGCCATCAGGTGCTCTCAGTTAATCTCTAGTGTAGTACTCCTTAAAAGACAGGTGACAACTTTGCACTGGTTTCTCTAAGGACCAGGATCGAAGTTCTAGAACTGACCAACGGTGCCAAATAAACTATCCAAGAAAAAACTTCCTAAATTTGTTACTGAGTGAGAGATAGTCTAGGTCTTCAAATGAGTATTTTTCTAAGGTATACAAAGCTATTAACAATCATCAGAGAAAACATAATTAAAATGTTGATAGTAATACTAAATAAAAGCAAAATATTTCTCAAGAAGAAATAAAGTTCTTAGCAGCAATGTGTAATGGCAGAATGTGAAGCTGAACTTAAATGAGTTCGAGGTTTTGGACAAGATTCATTTCTGCTTATGATAGAAGTATGCACCACCTTGATTATCGTTTAAAAAAATATTGACAGCTTGCCTTCTCATACCAATGCCTAGTAACAAATTCCAAATGTTTTGTCACATTTCTTGTGAGCAATGCCATCTGCCAGAGGTGGCATTTCATGGCTGTTTACCCTGACTCCCTCCAAGAATTCATCTGCCACTATCTAATGCTGCCTGAATAAAGGGGATTAAGACTCTGATGCAACAGAGACTATTGATAATTTGGTATAATTGGGAAGAAATGAAGATAAATGAGGTTGAGGATGGAGAGGCAATTAGTTGAGCTGCCTGTACAGCTGTGTTCTCGGCCTAGCTCCCCTGGCCTTTTCTTTGGTGAGGTATGTGCAAATTAAACGTAATGACAAATACACCCTTCCCAGAGCTCTTTAGTTTGCGAAGCTTGAAGATATGATTTTCACTTCTGAGATTCAAGGCAGCTTTTAGTTAAAAACAAAAGTCATAGTCACGGTCAAGATTTTTAAAGAGCAAGGCAGTTTTTAACAGCACACCTCCAGCACAGCTCCTTTTTCAAAGTGCTGCTCTTCCTCTGGGAGCAGCGCTCACACCCCTGCTGCTCCTGTGGTACAGAATAGTGTAACAGCAACATCCACCAGAAGGGTGAATGCTTCTGACTTCCTCCGTGTCACAGAGAGCTGACATCTCTACACAGCTCAAAACACCTTTGATTCTGAAATTTGGCACCTCATTCTGTACATAGACCCTATACATTTAATTGGGCAAACAACACCTCCAGAGCATGCTTCCCCTGAAACACTGACTGCTTAGACTGCCTAGCCCCAAGTGAAAATTTGACAATACTTAGATAATTCTACAGAAGATCAGACAAGTGACCCACCCGGGAATGAGCCTTATTTCCATGCAGTATTACTTAGGTACAGCCAAGTAATCAAGCCCAAGTATGTTGAAAGGTGTGAGCATGGCTGGATTACTAACCTCCAAATCAGAAGGCACATATCTGGGTAGTTTGTAGTTAGCCTAAATGCACTGATACCCATTTATACAGAGCCAGCTAAAACTTTTATAGTTTAAAATAAGCAAACAAAATGTAACACAAACATTTGCCACAAGAATTGCCACTGTATGATTCACAGAAGAATCTAACCTAATTCTTCATAAACGACAAAATCATTTCAGGTTGTAAGATCTTTTTTAGAAAGAAAACCAATATTTACAGAGGCAGTTCTGGCTTTCTGACATGTTTCCCCTAACTGCAAACCACCAATGAATGTTATGGTCTCATATATGGGTACTTCTAGCTGAACGAGATCTTAGATGAAAGACTCTTCACATAAACTACGCTTTTTCCTACACCTATATAGCTTCAACTGTTCAAAAAAAATATTTTAGAGAGAGTTGAAAACTGACCCTTGTACAAAGGCACAGCAAAGATCCTATGCACTGAAGAATCTGCTGAATTTTGGAAGAAAAATGTGAAATATTTTAGAAGTACAAAAACATAATTGATCCATTTTGAAACATGAATTTTCTTGTGAATAGCTCATTTGTACTGTACAGTTCTTTGGCATATTATCATAGCTGAAAGCAGTTGAATTTGTCCCTTTTAAAACTTAAGAATTTATGCAAAGTACAATGTCACTTCTGAGACATTTTTTTGCATCCACAAAATCTTTCTCAGTCTCAACACTAAACTCATTCCTACTACCTAAAGGTCAACCAAAATTCCAGCTTATCTTTATCTAATGTACTTTTCCATTTTGGATTAGATTTCTACAAAAGACTAAAAATAGCTTACTTGTTATGAGGCAAACATGTCAGCAGAAAAGAACATAAGTATTTTTTAATTAAGTTAAATCTACATTTAGTCTTACAGAAGCTGAAAAATTGGCTGAGGTAACTGTTTCTTTATATAACCAAAGTTTTTAACATATAGTGCAGATTAGCACTTTCGTTTTTTTTTTAATTTGTTTTCTATATTCTAATTCCATAATTACACCTTTAGTCCTTTGCTGAAACCCTCCTCTCATTAACATTGTAAATGAGTAAAATTATTTGCTGCTCATCTTCTGGCTTGACACTTAATCAAAGCATTCTAAGTTAATCTTTAATCTTGGACTGACCGTGTGCGGTGACACCAGTCACACTGAGCAGAGCCTTGGCTTTCCACTGGCAGCAAATGCCCGTGTCCTGGGCACAGGGATGGCAGCAGTTCTGCCGCCTTCTCCCACCTGCAGCACAGCTGTGCACACTTAGCAACACTGTTGGCAGCCTCCATCTCCTGGGATCACACAGGGTTGAGTGCTCTCAAACAAAGCAGAAATAGGTGTCTCTGTGGGTGCTCCTGACGTGCCTCAGCACTGCTGCAGTCAGCAATGCCCAATCCAACACTTTATTTTGCACTCGAGACAACTGATACAAGACTTCCCTGATCTCTTTGTATCCCCATGTGCCACTCGTCCTTCACCCACTGCAATGGTGGATTTACCATCCACAGGAGGGAAAAGACCAGGGGGAATTTCAGAAAGGGCAGATACTACAACACAGTGGGGAAACAAATCTGGCAAGTGATATGCTTAAGCAGAAGCAAAGAGAGAGGCAAGGATCAAAACTATCCTGACTTCAGTGCTTACGGGAGACAGAGAGCATGGCAATTTCAGTGATGCTTCCATAACCTACAAGGCAGCAAAAGGCAGTTTCTGACCGAGGAAGCTAGAAAACAAAGGAAAGGCAGGGGGTAAAACAGAAATAAGCAGATAAAAAGATTTCATCCTGCCATGAGCAGAACTAAGAGCTGAAAGTGAAATAATCCGTTTTCCATGGTCACCATCCTGTTTTCCCACTTCCATGTTAAAACATTCATGTAAGTCTTCCATCCATACAGCCCTTCATCAGAGATGGGTGCTAATTCTCTCTTCTTCAAAATCCTGCCCCTAAGTCACGACGTCACACCATAACAACTGGAGAATAAGTGAAGCACTATCTGAGAAACTACTTTGTGGTTTTATCAAATCCCTTCGGTGTTTTTCATATGCCTCTGTGCCTATGGCTGTATTATGAGGCTAACCACAAATTCTGCTCCAAATTTAAACCTCAGACGCATCCAGTTTACTTATTAAAACAAACGGAACAACTCAGCTCACTGGACTGCTAAAGCTACTTATTTATATGTACCCTACTTTTAAGTGATCGTTTTTCTATTTCATAATGGCACTCTGCAGCAGTATTATATAACATTTCCAAAGCTAAAACAACAGCATTACGATAAACATAGCTGTAATTTCTCAAAAATGAAACAGAAAGGCCATCCTCTTCATCTAGCTCATGCTCCTACCACATAACTTTGTGTGCTGCTACCAACACACTTAACATTTCAAATTTATCATTGAATTCTGAACACATTCAACTGCAAACTTACAAAGGAGAGGAAATATTAGCATATGCAAAAATAATACAGTCACTGCCAGTAACCCTGAAAAATTCATTAATCTTGATGCCCAGAAGTTCCCTTTTTACTGATTCAAACCAAGGAAAATTATTTTCTTGAAAAGCAAAGAAATTGGCTTCAGTGAACATTTTGGGAGAAAATGGTAAAAAGTGGATTAGGGAAGAATGCAATTTCAAAAGGAACTTTAAACTGGCAGACATTTAAGTAACGCCAACAGTATTTAGAACAGTTTTACACCAAATGCACCATTAAGACAGAGGGGAAATAAATGCCTGGAATCTACACTCAAGATAGATAAACAAACAGTAAGGGGAAAAAAAAAAAGATTTAACAAATGATGATAAAAAGGAATGAGCTTATAGAAAACAAATGGCATTGTAGATGATTAAATTTTGAAGGTGAGATATTGTATAACTGCAGCAACCATTTATTTTAGTACCACAACTGCATATGATTTTTTTTTTAATCCAAACTGAAGATTCCGTGCTATCTGATGACTTAGATTTTCCATTTATGTAGCATAGGGGTAGGGTTTAGGCTGTAATTATTCAAAGCAGTTTCAAAGAATGAAGAGTTGTTACTAAACTGGACAGAAAATGAGTATCTAGCAATAGAACAATGCAAATATTTCTTCAACAGACAGAATCCCAGACTTTAAATTCAGCGAGGCTCCTAAATATCTGATGCCTACACATTTCTATCAAATGTCCTTCTGTTAATATTTCTGATGTTCAATCAAATGTTCAATCCCTAACATACAAAAGTTATTCAATATACAGCATATATCCAAATATATTTGGTATTTATAAAAATGAAATAAAATCTTAGTCATGCTAGCTATTATTAGCAATAACTTCTGAAGAATACTTTGTAAAATTTATTAATTAAATAAAATAAACGCAGCAAATGAGGAAGAGTATTTCTCAAGGATAAAAAGTAAAAATCTGCCCTCTTCATCAAACAGATCAGAAAACAGAGTCCTTAGGAACAGTCTATCCTGCAGACATTTCTTCAAACTATCTTTTAAATTTCCATCTGAAATACAAGAAAATAAATCTCAGTATAACATATTATCTGCCTTACAGGGAAGGGATAAAATGCTGCCAGTCATGGCCCGCTACAGTGACAATGGAATATACAGCTCACATACAGACATGCTGGAAGTTTCAGAACTCTCAAAGAATACCTTTGATTCCATCCTCACAGAAGTCTGAGCACCTCCTTAAAAAGAAGGAATCTTGTCACATTTTTATATTGTAAAGATGCAGAACAGACACAACAAAACAAGTCCTTCATATTCCTAGGTTTTAAATATCAATGCATGCTTGATCTTAAGGCAAGATGAACATTTATGTCTTGCCTTGGTGATGAAGTTCATGAATATATAATGAGAGCAGAACAACTCTGCCACTGATTAAATGTCAAAAAAGGTTTTATTGTCAAATATACTGTAAATACACAAGATATACAACAAAGACTATTAATTGTAAATAGCTCTGTACAGTTCAAAAAATGCATGATCTAAACAACAAATGTTGACTTTCAGTTTTGACTGCCCCTGTTAATTTCCTGTAGAATGTACCATCAGTTGACCACTATAGGTCATATACTCCTTTAAAATGGCCAAATCCTGCTGCATGAAATGCTTCACATTTAAGGACAGATGTTAGCAGGTTAGAGTTTATACCATAAACATGCACAGCATTATTCATCCATCTATCCAACACCTTTATTAAATTTACGTAAACTTTTGTGCACACTTTTAGGAGATGAATGTGTAAATTTGGTAAGGTGTCAGGAACCATCCTCACAAACTCAGAACACGGTCTGACTGCCTGCACTTGTTTTCCAGACAAAAATAAAACAAGATCTGGAGGTTATAGCAGACTATGAGTGAGCATAGGTCAGCAGTAACTGGCTTCCAGGAGAAGTCATGAAAATAATAGTTTCACACGCATACAAGCCAGCTGTATATTAACTGGGAGGAAATCTCTCTCCTTATGCTGTTCTGCTGCTGCCCTGAGCCTGGCAGGCCATGACCAAAGCTCTGCACTGCCACTGGGATCTCACAGGATGTGAATCACCTGGAGAGAGGCCAAGGGAGCATGGTCAGAACTGACCAAGGAGCTACAAAATCATCGGGATGGGGCACATTCAAAAGAGCAGGTTTTTGTAATGTCCAGAGGGGATGACAGACTGCAGAGTCACTAATAGTCTTCAACAGCCAGAAGACACATGTAGTTATAAATAAGGGAATAAACTGTTCTCCGTAACTCCCACTGCACAGAACAAGACTGCAACAAAGAAGATGCAGTATTTGGAAAAATGCACATAACAGGATCTCCTATGGCACTGAAAGCTGTGACCTGCAGCACAGAGATGAGCTCAGGGGCAGTGTCAATCCACACGGTGTTCACATCCTGAACTCACCTGCCTGGGCTGAACCAGATCTGTATGTTCCAGTGTTGTACAGCACACAGCCTGGAGTGCCCATCCACAACACAGAACCGTTAGCCTACAGATGGACCCTTCTTCAGGTGTGAGACCAGAACAGGTTTAGCTATTCCAACCTAAAATCATTAGGAGCATGCTTACAGTTCTTCTGGAGACAATATGTGCCTGGAAAACCAAACGAATATGCTGGCCATCCTAAAACATACAGAACTTACTAACCAAACAACATAATTCTGGTTATGTTTCCAAGATAGTAAACACCTTAAGACAACATCTGTAACATGCAGTAAAAATCCACAGCATTTTTCTTTTAAAAAATCAATATTAAAAAAATTATTTCAAGTGCGTGATGCCAATGAATTTCTTTTACTGTGACTATATGGACCAATGTTGAGTATTTTTCAGTGATTTAATATAAATTAGGCTCTCAAGAAATTAAGAATTTGAGAAAAAGATGTTGCATGAGGAAATGAAAGATCTTCAGCACAGTCTGGTGATAAAAGTACATCTACTCCCAGCTAGCAACAACACAGCTGGTCTTCCGTAACTGTAAGCGATAAATTGCTGCTGCTTGTACACAGTTAGTAGGATGGTATGAGTATAGGTACTTTGGGTTAGGCTTTTTTGCTTTGTTTTTTATTTTTTAAAGGAGCTAAAAAACACAGACTACCCACCTGTATCTATTTTTAATTTGGTAATGCCAGTACTTGCTAAAATTCTACCAAAATGTCACTCACAGCTTTGGATTTCAGCTTTCTTTTAAAAACAGAATATGGAGCACAAACCATAACCTATTATGCAAAATTGTCAGATGCTTATTTTTAAAATCGCAGATATAAATTCATAATCCTGATTTTCTTCTGAATTAAGACTTTATTAAAGAAAAACAAAAGTTGACTATAACTATTCAAATTAGCCAAGGTATTTTATAAAAACTAACATGGTTTTGATCTGTGCATGTCCTGCTTACCCATACAGTCCCTACTCAAGAACTAAGGAATGTCTCTCACTTGGTGGGTGCAAGGAAAGGCAGAATTATTTAAGACCACTGTGACTTCTGTCTCATCAAATTCACAAATCAGCCAGACATTTAAACAGCACCAACTGTTGCAAGTAAAACTGCTATCGAATCTCAGCTGTAGAAATGTCAGTTTAGGGCACTCTGCAAAAACCCAGTGCCGAATCCAAGGAAAAAAAGAGACACTTTTTTTTGTTGTTTTTTAAATCAATGCTACTCTTTTGAGTGAGAGAATATTCCAAATGACTGCATTACAAACATTTATAGACTCTAACATAAATTAAATGTATGTTAGGAGATTAAAAAAAAAAAATCTGCTTGAAATTTCAATTCATGAGACTCCCACTGCTGGCAGCTGTACCACTATCAATGACAGCCTCTGGGGGACTCTCGGCATGTGGTCTGCATCAAAGGTAATATCCCTGTTTTCATCCTGACTTAAACATGCCTTAACAAGAAAAAAGAATTTTCCAGACTTTAAAAGGTAACTAAAATACTGAAGTACCTATTATTGTTAAAATACTGTTGGGTGAGAGACTGAAGTTGACTCACTATTAGGTAAGGGTTATAAGGGTAACTATCATCAACAGCTGCTTCTCCTAAAATACCGGAATTCCTTACACACTGGATTCTTTCCATCCTTAGGTACCAAAACTGGAAAAATAACTGTGTAGGTCAAGCATGTTAACTAGAGTTTAAAAAAAGTATGCTACACTGCGCACAATGATAGGTAGACAAGATTTTAGTTTAAACAGAGTACATAAAGGATGTCCCACCCCCAACTAAATTAAAAAAAAATTAGACATGCGTGACAGATGGCACTTTACTATTATTGTTTGGTAGCACTAAGGAAAATTTGAGGAGACAGAAGCATGCACTTTTGTTTATCAGTTTTGGCATCCAAAATTACCTGGAGTTCAGCTAATGGTTCCTGCTCCCAGGACCAGTTTTATAGAAACCGTGCTTTGATCCAACAATGGTTTACCATAAAATGTAAATGGCATTTCAGAGAGGTAATCCGGAACCACACTCTTCTTTTTCCTTCCTTTTTCCACTAAGCACCAAGACAAGGAACTCAGACCAAACCTGGAGATGCTTCCTCACCTTAAGCCTTCAGCAGAATCACAGAACTGTAAGGGTTGGAAGAGACCTCTGTAGATCATCTTTTTTGTACCGGGGAGCCTTGAACTGGACACAGTACTCCAGGTGAGGCCTCATCAGGACAGAGTAGAGGGGGAGGATCACCTCCCTTGACCTGCTGGCCACACGCCTTTTAATACACCCCCGGATGCCACTGGTCTTCTTGGCCACCAGAGCACACTGGTGGCACACAGTCAACTTGTCATCCCCTAGGACCCCCAGGTCCTCCTCCACAGAGCCTCTCTCCAGCAAGTCACATTCCAACTTGTCCTGATATCTGCAGTTACTCCTTCCCAGGTGCAAGACTCTACCACTTGCTTTTGTTAAACCTCATCCAGTTTGTTGCTGCCCAGCTCTCCAGTCAGTCCAGGTCTCCCTGTAGGGCAGCTCAGCCTTCTGGTGTGTCAGCCATTCCTCTCAACTTTGTATCATTGGTCTACATCCTGAGGGTGGACACAATCCCCTCATCAAGGTCGTCAATGAAGATACTGAACAGGACCAGACCCAGCACCGACCCCTGGGGAACACCACTAGTCACAGGTCTCCAACCAGACTCTGCAACAACCACCACCCTCTGAGCTGTGTCAGTCAGCCAGTTCTCAACCCACCTCACCATCCATTCATCTATCCCACACTTTCTCAGCTTCATTATCAGGATGTCATGGGAGGCAGTATCAAAGCCCTGCTGACATCAATGTAGATGACATCTACTGCCCTCCCTGCTTCTACCCAGCTATGATATCATCACAGAAGGCTACAAGGTTGGTAAAGCACGGCTTCCCTTGGTGAATCCATGCTAACTAAAGAGACCTTCTTCTCTTCCATTTGCTTGGAGATGGCATCTAAAACAAGATCTCACCCTAAGCCTTCAGCAGCTCTGCTTCCAAAGAGCAGGACAGAACTGTCAGTATCCTGTCTTACAGCAGCTGCAGGGAGCTCTTAAAATAACTAAACTGAAATCTTTCTTTCTTTTTGAAGTGCAGTGCATCTTATCTGTATCACTCACAAAACAAAATGATATGGAACATCCCAAATTTCATACATTTCTGTTAAGCACTGCTCCCCACAGAGCCATGGAAGTTTCTCCTCCTTGAAGAGAAATGTGAGACCTCATCGTAACAAGGGACACATGAACAATCTGCTTTCCTCCTGAAATTCAATTTTAACCACAAAACCTGCTCCTAGTAACAGAAGTGAAAACTATATCCAAGGAGATATGCAGTTTTGACTCCAGAGTGGACAAAATGATTTATGACATCAAGACATGGTGAAGACAGTTGATGCTCTGAAGGGACTGAGTGAGCTCAGCCTGCACTCACACATTCTGTACCTACTCCTAATTACTTCATTTGTGATTGTAAAAGTGTTTTAACAGACAAAATAAATTATTTTGAATAATCCTTCTGAAATACGATATGCATTTCAATTGTATGCATTGTCATTAAAGTTCTCTACCTTTTGGTGCATTAAGTCAAAGACTGTATCAGTGACAAAGCAACAATTACAAGATGGTTTACTAAAATTAAAAACAAAGTTAAAAGGTTAATGTACTTCTGTGCATACAGTTAAAATAATGCTAACAGTTTTCATTTGAGTTTTTACTAGAAATTATTTTTGCACTCTTTTATAATCAATCTCTTTGTTCCAGGAACACACTTCCTGTCAATAAAATGAAAAATGATATAGATTTAGGAGGATAGTGGTCTCAGCATAGCATCTCTCATATTATTATTCCAGTATCATCTGTTACAAAGTAAGACCAATTCCCACATCTAATTACAAACAGGATTTCAGAGTCATTAAACAAAATACATTTCCATTAGTGCTGCTGTAAGAAGATAGGGGAAAAAATGAAGATTAGTTCATGCTGCACCTCTGTTTTTCAAGCTTTGAAGATTTAGACCCCTGCACTCTGAGACTATAAATTTGTAAAAGATCTGAAAGGTGACAGACATGTGAAAGCTCTCAATTCTGTGCAGTTTGGCCATACCATTTGCATTTTGTTATTAGTTTATCTTTCCCTGCACTTACTTCTGATAGTAGATATGGCAAGAATCTACAGAGGTTGCTTATGATTATGCTGTGTACAGCCAGAGGTATTTTGGGGGATTAGGAAGTTTTTTTAATAGACATGAATCTTCATTTTCTGTATAAATTTTGTGTTCCATAAAAATTTTAAAATCATTGTAAGTCATTCTGCCTTTATGGAAAAAAAAAAAAAAAAGACTTTATGCGCTTAAGAAATGGAACAGCAGTTCTTAGACTTGGAATATCATAGCAGCCAAAATATACCAAGGAAACAGATTGTGTGATATGTTGAACCACTGAAATATAAACTTACAAGTATGTATGTTCTTCATTCATAACCATTTAGCAACATCTAATTGTAATGTATCTGTGGAAAAATAGACCCTTGTGAATAGCCCACTCAAAAAAGCATTCACACAAGCCAGAGCTTTGACATTTGACAGGAACTTTTCCTGAAGTCTATGTGCAGATTTGCTTGATCTTTCAGTTGGATTACATTAGCCAATTTAGTTAAATGTTCATATAGACATTAAATCCTAGTATTGTGTGAAAAAAATATAAAAAAAATACAAAAATTAATTCCTCTCAAATAAAAAGATGCACTAGTTACAGAGAAAAGCATGGAGAATTCCATTTTAAGAAGTCATCCAAAGTTATATTTGGTATTTTTAAAACTGCACCCAGATCTGTTTCGTATTTCTGAGAGTTGGGTGTCAGTCCAAAGATAACAGAGGTAACAGAGCAGAAGCTACCCACTGATACTCACTCTGTGCTACACACACACAGGTTTGCCAAATACACACCAACCTTTTTCCTGCCTTAACGTGCAAAGACTGGAGGATAAGGATAACTGAGAGGGCTCATGTAAGCAGTCACCATTAGGAAGAAACAGAAGAGACCTCAGCAGAATACAAAGAAGATATGACCAAACCAACCCAGCAGCTTATCGTTTCTCCCTGCTAACACCTGAGGAGCTGTATCTGGAAACAAAATAGCACTTCTAGTTTCCTCCTCAGAATTATTGGTCCCTGGCTCAGAAGGTTCCACTCAGATATCCTGCACAGAATGAGTTACCCTGTATCAGTCAGCAACCGAAAACTTTTTCTGACAAGTAGCAAATTTGTAAAGCTTTTCAAAGCCCCATGCCATGTCAGAGTTCCTTCGCTCCGTTTGCATCAAAAAATAAAGCCTACAACTTACTAGATACCACTTGCAGCATATTCAGGAAACTTCCAAGAAACAGCACCTCTCAACCAGCATGTGGAAGAACACCCTGGAAGCCACTTAGCTTCACTGATATTTGAATCTCATTTCAAGTGTTATGGCCCCAGGATAAATACTCTTAGGCAAAGCTTGTCCTCGCTGCCTGTTACCTACAGGGCCACAGCCAGCAGGTACGCAACTGAAGAAATAGCGCTGATGTCTCAATTTGTGGGGCTGAAATGGTTTAGTACTCTGCTAGGTCTGGAGTCAAACAAGAGTAGCGTTTAGATGAGATGGTATAGCAAAAATAGATTAAACTTTTGCTCATTTTGAGACTGTATATATTCCTCCTGACAAAAGAACAACTAAAGAGAACAAGATGTCTGCTTGATTAGCTTCTCAGCTGATTCTAAAAACGTCAATAATCATTTTGACTGGCTACTTTTTAGAAATGGCACATCTGCTTTGGATTCCTTAAACAAAATTAACGAATTTGAAACAATAACTCCCTGTCCCCGTAATGCAGAAAACCTTTAACAACAGGAAAATGATTTCATGAAGTCTGCACAGCAGCCTAGGATTAAAAAATCTGTTCTCTGGTCTCGTCATTTTTACTCTTACAATAAAATAACAGCCTCGGCATCCTGCTTTTTAGAATAAAAGACCCACCTCTTTTGACTTTTCAAGCACTTGAACATTTTAAAAGAGAAAAACTAAAAAAAAAAAAAAAAAAAAAAAAAAACACAAAAAAAAAAAAAAAACGCACCCTGTT
>VXAB01008511.1:629756-672963 GCA_013399175.1 Odontophorus gujanensis
AAAAAAAAAAAAAAATGCTGACCGTGTAATAGCTGGGTATTCATGGTGGGTGGAGAACATGAAAGGTTACAATATGGATCTGTGCCTACGCGTTTCTTTTCAACTTGAGCAGCATCCTCCTGCTTCTGCTAACTCGGCAATCATACAGCTGACAGATTTCTGGGTTTTCTAAATAATGCATGGGATTTTCTTTTAACATGTCAGTGCAAAAGTATCAATTCTGCCCCTGTGTCGTTTGTGATGCTGATTTTCCTTGACAGCATTCCATTAAACCAATGAGTTTTTTCCCTCCTGATGGTTCCTTAAATATTCCTCTGAGTGATGTATTTGTGGTTTTTTAAACAGATTGTGAAGGATGTTTGCATTTATGAGAAAACTGCATGGCAGGTACTGAAGGGAAAAAAGGATAAAAAGATAACACTTTTTTTTTTTTCTCCTATGAAGAGTTTTTTCTCTGATCCTCGTATGCCAAAAGCCAGAGTGTTTTTCCTTTCTTTTTTGCCTAACTTCGCTCCTTCTCTGAAAATTAAGCAACAAGACTCTACATACAGAATAACATTTTGACTTCCTAAGGAAATACCACTGAAACACTTAGTACTGTTTGATATCTCTCTTGGGAAAGCAAAACACGTTTATTAAATCATGCATGTTAACTCCAAAAGCCAACAGAAGGAAATAACTGCTTTATTCTCTGTGCTGAGGTTCTGTACAAACAGGTACTGTCACAGATTACCATGCACTGATCTTTCTTTGCTTATGCAGCTGTGTAACACACCATTCTTAAAGATAATTCTGCTGATACTTTAATTCAGTCTATTTTCCACACTTCTTTTCTAGCACATACTCATACAATTAACCAGGAACCATGTTACAAAAATTTAAAAAATTACAAAGCTATGACTTTAAATTAATTTCAAATTTCCCCATCTAACCACATGCTCATTTCTGAAAGTCACCTAATATTAGAACTGCACAATGGTAAAACAGATGATCTTTATAAACACTTCTGTGCAACCAGAGAGGTTTGTTCATCTTATTTCTGCACAGCAACAAACCTGATAATGTGGCCAGGCTTGGATCAATCTCCAGACACATCCAGCATACCTGGCTTCAGCTTCCAGGTTCAAACTCTTGCTCTTACTCATTTTCCTAAGAGGAATACGGAATACTCTGGCACAAATATCAGTCATTTGCCATAGCTGTGGCAATCCCCAGCACTTGAGGTAACCTCCAGACATGCCCAGAGTGCCACCAGCAGTATGGGTCATCCCTTACATGAATTACAGGGCTTTCTCAATCCAACCTTCTTTCACAGATCCTATGAGGGGATGGAGAAGCCCCAGAGAACAAAGAGCACAGACCAGTGGGATGGCAGAGAACATACGGTGCTGGATTACATGAAATTTTTCAACTGCCTGAAGAGCTTCTTTCAACACTTCATATGATGAGTAGGAAGGTGCAAAATATCTCTCTTCTACAGAGAGGAGAAGGAGGATATTAACGTTCAAATGTCTAACAACATTCTTCACAACCCTGTGAACTAATGGATTAGTTCAAATAAAAACAAATGTACGATTTATTATTTTTGAGGTACATTTTTTCCCCACAGCTTTAGCTTGTCTCTTGCAGCAAGCTGTTGGTTTTCTTAATCAGTTATTTGCAGTACCAGCCTCCGCCATGACTAAGATTATTGCTATAGCAGAAAGGAGGTAGGACCTGATGGCAAAAACATCTCAGCTGGACTAGAAGCAAGAAAGCAGAATATTTACTGCACATTTGTTTAGGTACTTTTCTAAAATTCAGTTCCACACCCGCACTCTACTCGAGGACATGGCAATAACTGAAGGACTACAGCCAGATATGCCGAGTAAAGAGTCTGGATTGTAAACTGATAGCGTGAATTCTGACTTCATATATGGAAAATCTTGAAAAGTTTATATCATCATATGTACATACAAAGACAATGAGATTGCCTAAGAGACATTCTACTCATTGTTAAAGAAACTCATCCAAAATAATTTCATTCTGACTTCAACAGATACAGATGGGGACTGAAAAGAATATGACAAAAGTTCTCATCTCTTTTTATTATACTAACGACCTCCATATAACAGCACAGTTCTGAAAAATTCAGTCAGTAAAGTTTCAGGACATTTGACATTTTTTATCTAAAACGCCAAAAAGACACCACTCCACTGATCTACGACGTCATGGAAAGAGGAGGCAGGCACACATTCTAAAGTGGACTGTTTAGTGGTGTTAAACCTTACGCTCCCCAAAGGAAGTCAACATGTTAACTCTGAGGTAATAAAACAAAAATCTTTGTAGTTATTTTTTTAAAGTTAGCTTGCTACGCTTCAAGTTTGTGTTACAGTAAAAAGAAAAAAAAAATCAAAGCAAACAAAAGGTCCTCTGCTCTGTACAACTATATTTCTGATTTGACAGCTACAATTATAATCACTCAGACATCTATTTCCCACAAACTCTCAACAGCCATAACCTTTAGTGATTAATTATAAAGTTCCAGGAGCAATAGTACACAGACTAATTTCCTAAAACAATAAAAGACAGAATTTCTCATTTGGAGCTAAATGAAACACGAACAGGTTGTTATTCATGCTGAAATCTAGATGCAGAGTCATGTTGCAGCCATTACAAAAGCTATTAAACACAACCTCAAATCAAAGAAACTGTAGGTCTCTTCTAAAATAAAATGTTTTACTCACTTATGAGGCTTCTGACTCTTTTTCTCAGTTTCTTTTTCCCTCTTCTTAGTAAAAAAAATAAATTTCAAAATTCAATTTTCTTTCTCATTTTTCATCCCCATTTTGCTTTTAATAGTCATTTAAACTGTAACAGTCTACAACAAAACCAACATTTGGGAAAGCTTTCATGCACACAGAATTACAGTGGTGTTCTCTTTCACAATGAACTGATGTTTCAAAGTGAGCATCTATTTGTAAACAAAATGCTGACTCTCTTCAGGACTTATCCCTTTCCAAAGACTTTTCTATAGTGAATATATAATAATTCCTCTGCTGAAATAAGATGGTTTCAATCACGTTGTATATTAATTATGGGTATTTTTTTTAACACACTGTGATGTAACTGCTTAATGTAAATCATATTTTTAAGTTAAAAAAAAACACCCTCTAAAGAAGGGGAGAAACAGTGTATTATGAAGAATCCTATTGCTAGCTAGCAATGAAGCTACTAAAAGGGAAACCTGATTATTAGTGTATTAGTAGTCCTATTAATTAAAGACTTATATTTCTATATCTGCAAGTAATGTTGGCACTCAAATCACAAAATCTGTTCTTGGTAATTTTACTGAATTAGGCAATGAAAAAGTAAAGAATTGGGAAAAGATCTTTATGTAACTGATACCACATCTTTATCCTTGGGGCCCACTGTACCTTCAGTTGAAGTCAGTGGGAATTTTTCCAAATACTTAAATTAGTATTGAGTGAGTTCTGTAACTCATTGAATTGCTAAACTGCAGAGAACTTCAATTTAATATGCATGCTCTTGATGTATTTTAGAAAAGCTGGTATGATATTCCCCATAAAACTTGTCAATGAGGTACTAAAATAATATTGTTACTGTACTGCAGATTCTCCACATAAGAACACAAATTTTGCTATAACATAAAACACACCAAACCATGAACACTCCAATTAGCATGCTTTGCTACAGCAGTTTTTAAAAACCTTAATACTAGCCCCACATCTCATCTGTTTGAAGCTCCCTTGCTTTTCTGTAAGAATTCTATCTTCTGTCATATTAACATCCAGTGAAATTGCGTAATTCACTTTGAACTATATACAGACTACAAGGAACAAAACACACTAAATATGCTTTTTCAGTGCTTTTTTTAAAAGAAAATAATATGCACTAATTGATTAGGGTCTGAGAGGTGAATAAGAAATATGTATTCTACGTAATAGAAAGCTGGGGAAGGGTTTAATGCATGAATTGGAAGCCAGATTTCTTCAATACAGATGAGTACACAAAATTAGCAAAAGGCAATATCACTTTTGGAAAGACTGCTTTGTGCATAATTTGTCATGAATTCAAAGTTATTCCTTTAGAAAATGAGTCTAAGACCTCCCAGCTGCTGCTTTATTGGTCTAATAAATTACCATTTTGATGGCACAATGCATTTACACTATACACCATCCAAGCAAGCAAACTGTTAAGAGTGGCTTTGCCTTTAGAGACACATGTGTGGTATCAAATATGTGTGAATGCCAATGGAGATCTGAAAGCACTGAGGGACCAGATAATGCTTCTGCTGTAGAATCAATAATGAAAAGTGGATATGCAAGCTTCCAAAATGTAAAGAGTTTTTTAGGATTGTTTGTGTTAAAAAAAAAACAAACTGAGTCCAAGTGAACTTGCCCTTATGTAACATATACAGCAGCTTCCTGATACAAAATGGGTCTCCCTTATTCTAAGCACTCTACAATGTTTGAGTAAAATGTCTTCTATTCACACAAAAAGGAAATAAGAATAAATAAAGAAGGTACTATCTTCAAAGGATGAATTTCTGTCATAAACTTTGAACCTTACTCTTGCGGAGCTGGCATTCAGAGAATATAGTTCAAGTCTATACTAACGGTTAATAATAGTACAGATGAATGTGTGTTTAGTGTCAGTGCTTTCTTCTCAATATTATTCCAGCCAGGTAGGCCATAAAAAAAGTTTATCACAACAGCTTCATAGCCGTGGTTTGCAAACATCCATTCAAGGGAAGAACGAAACGAAGAAAAGCCAAACAGCTGGTAATTTAGCATTCCCTACTTCACCTTTCTCCAGTGAACTGTGGTGACTCATAATGAGCTCCAACAACTTCATGTTTTGGACGCTTTCCAAAATTTACAGAAAAGCTCTATATTACTGCCAAAGAGAAATACTGTGTTACTATAGACATATTTAGAGAAGTTTTAAATGCATGTACCCTTACACGGCAAGCCTTCACCAATACTTTTGCTGAAGGTGGCTTTTAGGAGGAAAACTGGAAGAATATGTGCAGGGATTTTTATTTAATACTGGCACAGGAAAGCTTAAAAAATACAAGAATTTGAGATATGCTTTCATTTTGTTTCCAATGGGTAAAACAGTTTTTCCCTCAGAGCTAGTGTGCCCAGCATCACTTACCTGCATTAGAATTAAGTTCTTCATTTTCTGATTCTGTTCCATTTTGACTTCCACTTCCATGGAGGCTATTCATTGCCATAAGTTTCATCTTCTGTAACTTCATTGCCTCTGCCATGGCTGCTGCTGTCAATCCTGGACAAAATAGAAATAAATAAAATGCAGTGTCACATGGTACAACAGAGAACTGAAAAATATGCAGAACAAGACAACTGCTTTCAATGAGAATAAGTCACATAAATTCAACGCAGATTCTTATCCCAATTATATAGTATTATTCTGAACATTATCTTCAAGTTCTTTGTGTTATTCTAGCACTGCATTCTAAGAATGTTTTTCCTACTTTGTGTTTGTTCCTTTTTTCACATGTGTAGTGCAAAAAATTATTTATTTCATGTTATTCCTTTTGATTATACTTCTAAATATCACTTCTTGTCACTTTGATCACTTTGTCACTTTGATCTCTTTCTGTTTGATTTAGCTGCTACAAAATTTCCAAGCACACTAGTAAAATGTAGTGTTTCTTAATTTCAACAGTCAGAAGTCAATTGAAGTGGAAAAAATAAACGCTGTACTATTATGATATATATGAAAATATTACTTTTCTGAATACTTCTGATTTGAATTAACATTATTGCTACTACACTGGAAATATGAGAAAAGTATTATATAATTACAAACTCAATCTCACTTTAATGAGAGATTAAAATAATCACAAATTTACAGAATAAATAGGGTTAGTGGTAGGAGATTCTCAAGTGACTGAAACTGAATAAATTTTAAATAGTAAAAGCAAAGGAGTAGGGTTGGGTTACTGACTACCATCAGCATCACATTTTTTTCTTAGGAAGAAAGGGGGAGGGAGGGAGGGAGGAAGGACGGAAGGGAGAAAAAGATTTCCCTGTATTTTTTCGTGACTGTAAAATTCTCAAGTTTTGTAATTTTAGATTTTTCAGTATGAGATAAAATGTTCTTCTGGACAGTATCAAATTAATTTTACTCTGGCTAAGATGTTACTGAAAATCTCTCATCTGAAGTTCACCTATCACAAAGAAAAATCAGGGGGATAAGACATGCAACCAAAAAAGTTCCCTACAGGTGTAACAATTGATTCATTCATTCAGTTATGGATAAAACCAATTTTAGCATCTTCCTCTGAACAAATTATGAGTTGTTTTTGTCATTTCCTACAAAGCACACTGAATGCTTCATATCAGCTATCTTGTAATTTAGTTCCACAAAAACACTGGTTTGCATTTACCATAAACAATTTTTTTTTTGTTGTTAGTGCATGGTAATTCAGAAGAGAACTAAATAATCTGCTCTTTATGAGAAGTATTGCTTACTGAGACATTAGGCACTGATTAAAGTGAACTAATAATTTTCATATCCCATATCGCTGCACACCCATAAATGAAAATATTTTCTTTTAAAAGCTGCTATGAATGTGACATTTAGATTAGCTGTGCTGCTCCTCTAACAGGCTTCACAAAGGTTCTCATTATTTTAATATGAGTTAAGTAAGTGAGCAATCAATAGACTCCAAATGCATGGGGGAGGTGTATGTACTACCATCACACACAGCTGCAGCAATCCTGTTAACTTCAGCGAAGATATCCCTGATTAAAAGCAGTAAGTTGATGATAGGTTACGAGACAAAAATAATAAAAGTCAGCCAGTACTGTTCCACTACTCCCATCCAACCTAAAAACCCCTCAGCATTCACCAAAATAACCTCCAATTGCACAGTGCTATAATCCAAAAGCACTGATGCCAAATCTAATGAGCGCCACCTACACTAACTAGGCATTTGTTTTATTGTTCCGCCACCATTACATGAAAATCATGCTGATTTTTAATAAACACTAACTACATGTACACAAGAGCAGAGTCCAGAAAACAACATCAACAATTTTGTTTCTTAGGTCATTTCAGTCGTTACTTCATGTAAAAGATCATTATACCATAACAGTACCCATTTTTTACTTCAAAAAAGAATTTTTCAAACAGCCTTTGAAGTTCTTTTGCAAATCGTACCGGGTTTTTATCAGGTTAAAATCAAACCCTGATGTTTAAACTTCTGCTTTTAAAATTCTTGGGCAGACATTCACTCGCATTTAATCCATCAAAGAAATAATACATCTTAAATGATGAAACTGTTCATTCACTTACAGAAGATGAAAGTCTCTAACTTTTCCGCCCTGCCCTAGTGAAAGGAAACAGGATGGCTCTACGAATGACTTCCTGTTGTCTTCAGGAAGTTCAAGTTCATCATCACAAATCTTTTGGGGAATTCACTGCTTCCAAGGTTTCCATGAACCTGCACAATTTGTGCTTCTACTTGCATTTTTGCTCCACATCCCAACCATCCCAAGTGCTGAGGTACAGTCATTGCCGAAGCATAATCAGAACTATACTCACTCACATTCTGTTCTCTTTTTGCTTGATAATCCACTTGCAAATTCACATTTCCTATAAAGGTTACCAAAATGAAGTCTGAACACATATATTTTATAATGTAATATTTTATCAATTACAGCACCCAAACACATATGGATGAACAAATAGTCTGCTTGTTTTCATATTTCATTATTTTCCATATTTTCACCTGGGTCACTATTTATGCAAACCCTTGAAACTTCAGGTTACAAAACTTTACTTAATTTAAATATACAAATGAATAAATAGACTATTCAAAAACACATGAACAGTCAACAGAAAGTAAATTTAGGCCTTCAATGAAATTTTCAATGAAAAAGTAAGACAAAAATTGGCCAGAGCCTGCATAAAAAATACTGAGCAGTTGCATCAGAAGCGTAACGAAGACAGAAAGGGTACTGAGGAACAAACAGGAAGGCATAAACAGTCCCAAAATCACCACAATGCCACCTGCAGAAATTAAAAGTAATTATTGTCAGGCATTTCTCAGCTCCCTAACCAGACACAGCTGCCATGAGGACAAAAGCCAAAAAACAATGATGTACCAGAAATCTATGCTGTGCCATCTGCCGCACCAAAGTCGCTCTACTTCAGCATTAAAAGTTTAAAGAGTACAGCACAGTCCTAATGTATACAGCACAACAGTCTGAGGATGCTGAATGGTCAGGCGCAGTTACAGCAGACACAGCCAGTACTCTTTAAAGGCTGCTGTTGCAGAGCTTAGATACTGCTCTTGAGCCTCCATCATTCCCTATTCTAACTGTGCTAAAGTAAAAGCTCCAGGACTGTACTGTATGAGGCACTACAAAAACACTACATATTCCTTCAACAATTCCAAAAGCTAATACAACTGAGACTACAGTAGATGGTTTCAATAGTAATGGCCTGGTACTGATTGAAGGGATGGAAGCAAACATGCAGCAAATCAAACACTGGCATAATCTCCAATTAAGACTACTGACAAGGCTAATGTTACTGAAACTTCTATTTAATTTAACTATTAATAAAACTTCTTTCTGCAACTGATTTAGCTCCAGCTAGCTGCAACAAGGAGGGCTGTTCTTCAACTGACCTATCTGAAGATCTACAAAGAGCTGAAGAATCACTACCATCCTGCTGGATGTATAATTACCAGCAGCAGAACCACACTTAAGAGTATCTCACATTGAAAAATTGACTTGGAAACTGCTACAGCGTGGACATCCCTCTGCTTTCAACAAATAAAGAGGATCATGGAGAAAGACAACATAGTGGATCATATGCTTCAAAGTTTTCAGTTTTTTCTCCCCTTTTACACTTGAAATTTCTCCTCCTTTAGATATCTTCTCCCACTTGTGATCAATCACAAAGCATCCAGCATCCGTCTGCCACTTACTGCCACTTACTGCCAAATAGTGTGACTTCTCCAATGCTTACAACAAAGAAAAGCCTGAGTCTCAGCACAGCTGCAGTGTTTTGCTTCCCAAACTCTGCCCTGGAGAGGGACAGCAGCTCCTGGTGGGCCCTGTGGTACCACCAGCAAGTGGGCACCTCAGAGCTGTGTCCAGGAGCAGCTCACTAGATATGAATCTTGATTACAAGTGCATAACAGATTGTGATGGTGTGTGCTCAGGCACACCTGCATTGTGCATATGGCAAAACAGCCAACTGCCATTAGTAATCTTCATTCTGAAATTTCAGTTTTGTCAGGACGCTGTGTACTCTCCTTTTGACAAGTCTGCATAACTCTGCAGTACAACAGATTTAGCCCTGAAATATCCCTTCAAGGACATGCAAGCCAACACAGTATATGCTCAGGTTGCAATGAAGTCAGATTCTGTAACTGTATTCTGAACCTCAATTAAAGAACGCTTTAGCACCAAACAGATTTTGCATCACAATTCTTAACCCTAACTAGGAGCACACAGTACCACAGGTCACAGTGCTGCAGAGGAGACCCGCTGTTTGCAGGGCGCTGCTGCTGTAACTGGCCTAAGTGTACTACAGGGGCCAGACCCACAGGGCATGTGCTCTGCTCCTCCAGCTCAGGCTCCTGGAGCACTGCAGAGGCATGCAGAAAAAGCTATCTGCATCTCCAGGCTGCATCCACAGCCAGTGGTTAATTGTTTACTCCAATATCCCCTGCACAGACAACTAAGTCTACTGAAGCTCACTCCTCCACGAAGCCTCAGAAATGATTTCAACAAAAAAACACTTACACTGCATGGCTTGAAGATCACAACTGCAAGGCCCCTCGCAGTGCCTCCCAGCCAGGCCCTCACGGGGCAGCACCAATGTCACCCTGCTCCCAGCACCAGGTGACAAGGGGCAGCTCTGAGCACACCACAACTCAGTGAGCAGCAGACTCCTCCACAGAGAACCAAGAAACTGAAACTCAGTCACACTCCTGCACTGATGGACTTCAGTATCTTTCTTTCAAGTGAGCCCTTCATGTTTAACTGATGTCCAGCTATTGGAAATTGGACCTTAGTGGTAAACACAAGGATTCTAAGCATTTTATCACAACCCTGGGTATCTGCTCATCTTGCACTCTAGCCACAAGGTTTTAGGTCTATTTTTCAGCTCCCTAATTAGTTACACTGTGCCCCTCCTTCATATTAGTTTGAAAGCTTTTTTTGTCAAAACTGTGAACAAGTAAATTAACTAAAGGAGAACTATGAGTAATCAAATCTTGAGGTTTGCAATTAATTAAATGTAACGGTGCGTCAGTGAACTGAAGAATGGTCTTATATTAAAACAAAACATTTAATTAAATTAACAGTCAACACATTGCAATTAATAATATTCAAAAGGAAAATGAAAGCCAGTTCAGCCTTGCCATATTACTTCAGTCTAACAGTCAAGCATTGTGCATCAGCTTGTTTGTTATTTGCATTCAAAGCTGCTATGGGTCAAATATGATGTGCTAAAACAGGAATAATGAAACATCTGGTAGTATGAAATGTTAATGTGAGATACCATATTGCAAACAGTGAAAACAATTTTGAAACATCCAATAAATTAGGCCTTTGAAGACTGAAAAGGATGAGTTTTCTTTCCCACTTTCTTCAATAGGAAAATTACCAAATACATATAATGTACTTAAAATTTTACAGAATGCTTCCATGAATTCACTAATTCTAACACTCGCATTAGAAAATAAATGATTCTCAGTAGTTAAAACGAATCATTCTTGTTTAGCAAGAGTTAAAACCCAGCTACGAACATGAATGACTGCTAAACCAGTCTTGATTAAGATGTCCAAAAAGACCGCAGCGTTACAGCAGTCTGGAGACAGGTCTGAGCTTCCCTGTGAACAATATGGAAATTTATGCTTATGTGTAGTAATGTTCATAATGCCTACATGAATATAACCTCTTATCCTCAAGCTGCTATGCAGCAATACCTGTATATACTGAATATACTTCAATTTTGAAAAGGTAGCCTGTATCTCACTACAAACCAAACTGCAAAGATCGGATCTATGAAGAATATGGAAAGGGTTACATTTTTTTTTTCTTCATTCTTACAGTGCCTTATGAGAATTGATTAATTTCGTGACATTTTCTGCTCTTTTTTTTTCTTTTTTTACAATCTATGCCATGAAAATGATTTGTCAAGACTGTTATGTGTAATACTTTTAGTGTTCTGCACTACTGTGACCTTTACCTTCTTCTGCATATTTCATTGACTGACCATCCCAGTTTTGATCTACAGGTTTCAAAAGATGGAACAATACATGGGATAGATACATCAGCCATTGAATTACTGTTGAAAAGATTACAATAATTTATATGTATAATTTTTATATTCTTGTGTGCATGTTCAGTGCAATTTCAGCAAGATATCTTTTACAGCATAAAGTGAAAATGTTTATGCTACATAGTACAATGAAAAACTGTGTGTTTCCATACAGAAAAAGAGTGAAAAAATCATGCACTAGAACTCAGATTTCAGGTAGGATGAAACAAGTTACACTAATGCTCAGGATCATCGAAATTCTCAAACTATCAGCTTATGCTTTCCTTAATGCTCTCTTAGACTAAAATCACAATTATTTAAGCCATGGACCTGAAAAATTAAAAAGTAAACTAGGAATGTGTTAAAATACAAAAATCACTTCTACTTGAAGGAAAAAAATGTTAACTTCAAACTTCTACACATTGAAAGGGCACAGGGAAGGATATGAAGGTGATATTGTCTGCCTCAAAAAGGAAAATGTATTTTAGACACTGACCTTACAACCTTTACAGAAAGAATGCATCACTAATTTCAGTCTTTTTTAGGTATAAAGATAAATAAAGATGGCAGCATGCACCTCCATCCAGCCCGTACAGTACAGTCATCTTTTGACATATGCTGGATGACCAGAGTTGGATTGACTTGGGTGAAATTCAAAGCACTACAGTTTGGCCAACAGTCATGGAAGGTCTTGTACAGACAGGCTGCACAAACACCTCCATGGCCACCTCCATCAGCACTCACTGCATGCACCATGCATCGTACGAACGCAGTTATCCTGTTACATTTTAGAAAATGTATGGGTTCACGAGAAACTAAAACTGACATAAATAAATTCCACTGTAGTAGCCCTCACATTCATCAAAAGTTACAGATTCTGCAAATTCACTATCGTAACATTACTCTGTCATGGTGCATATACTGCCACTCAAAATTAGAATTAGCTGTTACTAGTTTTTTCCTCACCTTTATTCCTTTCCTACTAACCCAATTTCTGTGGATTTAAAGCACTTCTCCTAAGCGATAAAGATGGGGAAACAGCTGGAAGTTTTTGGAGGTCCTTTCAGTTAAACACCAAAATGTCTGAAAGCTTATCTGGAACTGGCATGAATCTCTAGAGTTTGTAAAGTTAATTGAGCTGGAAGGCCTTCTGAGAATAAGGATATCTTTGTGAGTGATTTCAAGTTACTTCCTACTTGTGACTGGGAAACACCACACAAACATTTCTTTTTTCAGTCAGATGGCATGGCTCAACAGTGTCCCAGCAGACTCAAAGCATGATTAAAAACTTGGGTTATTTCAAGGATTTTAAGTGAACAGTGAAATTCCATACAGTATTTAAGATGAAACCTTAATCTACTGTCAAGATCCCCTCCCCTCAGCACTGCTGTTAGAAGCCAGGCTGTTGAGATGTTCCTCTGGCCACTGCTGCTCCCTGCAGCCAGACGAGTTGGACACAGAGGGCTCTGAGGATCACAGTGCAGGTCCCTGACAAAATCTTCTAGAAGTCAAAACCTTACAGAGGAGAAATGTTATTCCAGACTCTCCTCAGATATTTGCAATGAACCAAAACCAAGCAATGATAGAAATTCTGCTTGCAAACACACAATATGAAGTACCACAATAATGAACTGTCCTCCACTATGGTTGGCACTGGCAGGACATAGAAGGAAGTCTAAGGCTGGTCATAGGCAAACTCAAATGAGCCTAAGCTGGAAGCAGAGATGGAGTGCTCAGCCAAGGATACAATTCTGCCTTCTTCACATGCACTGCAATCCACAGTTTTGCAGCAATCCATTCACAAGCAGCTTACAATCAGTGGGACTGTCTGCAAGGATTAGATTCTTCTTACCAAAATTGCTGGATGTAGACCGTTAGTTGGGCTGACAACTTGTGCCGCTTCATACAGCAACATTCAGTGCAGGTTCCCTCACCAAGTTGACTTTCTAGAATATACCCTATGTATTACCTCTTCGTAGAAGTGATTTTTACTAAGACTAGAGAAATCTGTGTCCATTTCATAAAATACACTGAAACATTATGCTTATTAAGTGTAGTAAATTAACCAATGAAAAGAGGCAGCCTATGCTCTCCAAAGATTTAAGTTTGACAGCAACGTCACTTAAGAACAAAAGATCAATCCCGATCAGTTACAACTTCATGCTTCACACAATCCTCAGGAAGGCAGCATTTGTTCAAAGTCCCTTCTACTATCGGTCATTACTCTACATGGGCTTCTGTGGTGAGTCTGCATCAGAGGTGTGTTACAGCATAAACATTTTGGCTACTATCTCTGCCTAAGAAGAAAAGGAAATATTTTAGATTTGTTGACCTGAATTTCAGCAGTGTTTGTACAGTCATCCAACCAGTCATACTGGGGAAAGGATAAGCCTTCATGCAAAGTTCCAGCACATTTCTGTGAGACAAGAACAAAGAAGGCCAGGTAGCAAACACTGCTCAACGCTTCCTGGGGCTGCCGCTGAGCTGCTGCTGGGGCACCTCCTACACACAGGTGATGGATGTATGAATTTCTAGCACTACAAAGAGTACAAGAGGCCCCAGGCCAGAGCACGCCAGATGTAACTCCTAGCTAGGTTTGCACCATAGGTAAAGGAACACAAAGAGCAATATTTTCCTCTGGGGCACAAATTAATGACTATTGATCACACAACCAGAGAGTATATGGAACATGATTACATGACTACAGAAGAATGTGTACCCTAACTTTCTTTCCTTAACATCTGATTGTTCTGGTCTTCCTGTTCTAACTCCTTCAGTTTTGCTAAAGCTTTCTCAGGCACATTTACTTACAGAAATAACAGGAGACAAATAATTTAGCCCCAGTACACTAATATCTTCTTTGTTTATGAAGTTATGCTAGAATAGCTACTTCCACTTTATGCTATGAAAGGCAAAGAACATTTTTCAAAGCTGCGAAACTGACTGGAAGCTTATTTTCTTGTTCCACCTTGTGAATAAAAATAATACATAGAAGATGAACTACACAATTTTCAAAACCTTAAAGGGTATGTCTTTACTCATTGGTCAAGCTGAATTAACTTGCAGCCTTTGAGCCAAATGGAAGCTCAAGAAGGAGAGAAATAATCTAGTCACTGAACTGAAACACTTAGTTATCTAAAATTATGCAAATATTCTCTTTGCCCTTGCAAATCTTCCCAGATAAACTCTAGTGGTCTTTACTTGAGTTTGCATCAGGACAGCAGTTTCACTTCTTATAAAACAATGGCAAGAAACATTTTCAGCTTAAGTTCTGTTCAACAATTTCAAGAGTTGAAGCATAGCTGGATCAAAAAATGGAGTCTCACATTTTATAAACCAAATTAAAAACATTTATTTTATGAACTAAAATATATTCAGTATAAATTATGTCCAAGATGTACTGAAAATTACTTTTTGCAATTGAGAAAAAATACTGCAGATACCTATTAATCTTGCTTTTCTGTAAACTGACATAACGTCATCCCTTCCAATTGCTACCTCTACAGTTATTACTTTGCACTACTCAGCTTTTTGTCAGTATTAATATGGTACTCTCTGCATCTATCTTTTTAGAGCTGAGAGTTTACTTGTTTTTTTTCCTCACACTGAAAGATTACCATATATTATTTTAAATGTATCTAGGTAATATTCCCATATTTCTAGTAAGAATTTAACTCTAGTTTTAAAAATGTAATGTATCTATCAACATAGTAGTTTATTAAAAGGAAGCATTTTATTTCTTCTATAGATATTGCTTTACAGTACTCATTTTCTATATTATTCTAATATATACTTTAACTGAGATTTTCAAAACTCTGAAACTGTGTTGATGAGGACAGGTTTAATAAGTATGGTTATGGTGGATGAACTAATAAATGGCCATTATTCAAGTTATCTCAGTATGTTAAATATAAATCTTAACTGTAATTTTATTACTCTACGTAGATTTAGGAATAAGCTTGTATTTAAAGACAGGCCTACTCCCTTTACCCACACTGAGAACTGAGACGCTTTCTAAGATCCTTATGTGTAGGAGATTACAGAGGACAAAAAAAAATCTTAATAGTTCTGTTCAGAAAATAAAGGATGTAATAATTACTGTGTTATCTCGCCATACTTATTTCAAAAAGCCACTAAATTTCTCATACTTGAGACAAAAATTAAACTTTTTGCTGACTAATCAGTAGGCAGCTTTGACTGGTGAAGAGAAAATTGTATTACAAACGAACAGCTACCTGTTATCAAATTAGAAGGCATTTTCATCAAAGGACCAAAAAATGCAGCGTGCTGACCAGTTAACATGCTTCCACTGATCTGGGGGGGGTTTTCCAGTTAACAGCTTCTGAAGAATGCTTCCTTTTGATTCTTGTCTCTGACACAAAAATGATTGTCCCATTTAACCACTGTTCTATCACATACATCAGAGAATCCTATTTACTCACACACTACTGGAAAATTACAACACAATAGCGTGATTGTCTCTGCAAGAAAATTTTCAAGATTGACTTTTTTTCTTTTTTCTAAAAAAGGGAGTAAGATCAAAAGCTAACTTTAATAGATGTTTGACTAAGGTCATACTCCTAGGAAATGGAACACTGAAGATGAAAGAGAACAAATAGATTTGGCTTTTGATCTCAGCCAAATGCATTTGGCACTGTTTAGCTTTTATAAAATACTTCAATTTAGGTAATATCATGACTAAAATGAATTGGTTGAAGTCCTGAGGTTTTAATAGATCCGTAATGCTTTAACATGTACCAACATTTGAAAAAACTTCTTTCTTAAGTATTTGGCTAAACTTCTTTCTCCTTGGAACCAACTCGGATCGAACTAGGTTATTGTTGCTTATGCTAGGTATGTATGAACAATTATAAGATAGTATTTTCCTACCAAACAGATTTAAGAATTTTTATCCGAAAGTGATACTAAGGGCCACTGGTGCTCCTAGTAAGGAATTTTAGGGAAAAGTGCAGACTGTTAAGAAAAGATTTTGGAATTATTCTAATAAAACAAATGCTGTGTTCACAGACAATGAACCCATATCAGACCATTTTACCAAATTATTTTACAAGTTATAATGCTCCTAGAAATACTGCGGATATCAAAACTGGAAAATAAAATATTAGCAAGGGAAGAATGGATTAGAAACTGTTACTTCCAAGTTCTTCAGAAATAATGTTCCTGTCTTAAGAAAACTATGTTAATTAAGAAAAAGGACGGGATAACATTAATTAAAGCAACATGCTTAAATTACTTCTATTGTTAGTCATTACTAGCCATTAGAAGCACTGCAAAAACCTATAAACCACTTAGGCTACACTGTCAAAATTTACAAAGAAGTTTCATCAGCTCAGCCCTCTGATAAACAACTGTGATAACAGGAAATGGACCAGCCCTGAGCTTCACACTGCATTTTTGAAGTTTTGATAAGAACTAATGATATATGCTATAAAACACACTACAACAAAAGATATCGTATCTGTACCATAAAAATGTCTGGCCTCAAGAACTACGCAGAAATAACTTCCTGATCTCATTTATGTATTACTATATTGTATTACTATATTATAATAATGATATTGAGCGAGATATATGAAAAATAAACAGTCATTATTAAAAACAAGGTATCTGACAAAAAACCCAAAAAGTTATCCAGGGAAGAAAGGTGATTTCCCATTCCCCTTCTACACTCATCATGGTACCCCTTCAAGAGACACTTAAGAAAGACAGAAGAAGTCACAGCCATTTGCTTTCCAACACCAAGCCGCAAATTCAACCACATGGAGTAATAACTCATTCCTTCATAACGCTGTTTATCTCTTAAAAAGGGATAACACCTTCTTCAAAAAGGACATCATTCATCAATGCTTTTTACGTTATTTTCTTTAAGATATTTCTGCTACAGAGGCAATATGTATGATTTGCTGAACCCACCTGGACACTGTATAGTTCTGCAGACTAGAAAACCCAACACACTTGGAACTAACTCTCCCAGACACAGAACACCTGCACCCAGCAATATTTAACCGTGTCATTCTCAAATATTACAAGCATGCACCGCCCTTCAAGTACTAAGTGTACTTGCAAGATCCTGCCATCCATCACAAATGAAGCTTTTCTTATTTCTTAGCGCTTGTCGTTTCTGTTTACTGCCACAGAAGGACTTGCACCTTCAGCCAAACTGGAACCTCATCATTCATGTTCTACCCAACTTCAAATGCAATCCAGTATTGATCTATACTATTGTAAACCCGGTGCATAAAAATCCCTGCCTTACAGCAGGACTAGTAATTGAAAAAAAAAAAATAAAAAAATCCAAACAATGCCTCAGAATCACTTAGGTTGGGAAAGACCTTTAAGATGATAAAGTCCAACCAACAGTTAACACTACAAGCCCCCAAGCACTACATCCACATATACAGAGTCACAGAATCCTTGAGGTTAGAAAAGACCCTTAAGTAACTTGAACGAAGATAGAAAAAAGTACTGGAACTAAGCCAAGTATTTAAATATTATTAAATATTTCAGATGCATGGTAAACAAAGCTAGCTCTTGAGTCTTCCAACTCTTCTGCTGCTGGGCTTGAGTTTCAAAACACCCTGCTTCTTAAATAACAAAATAAGCAAATAAACTCTTCATAATCTCCTGTGTCTAGCTCTGTGCAAGAAAAATAACTTAAGATACAGGATTAAAAAGAACTTCTATCAAATAAAATACACAAGAATATAAAGCAAAAATAAAGTAAAACAGAAGCAGATTAATTTCATCCTTAGTAATGATACAAAAGGCCCAACCTTACCTGTTGGAATGTGTCATAAGACTGATTTATATTATGAGTATTGAACTATTGAGACATATGCTTATATATCAGATTTTCTAAGAGGCATCATGGGATCACACCATCTGCTATGAAGACATCAATAACTGTACCTTTTTAAAAGTAACAACCAGAGTCTGAAAATGATCACAATGAGGTTTTTCTTTTGTTTTCTTTTTCAATGTCAAAATATTCCAAAGAGAAACTGCAGCACAGGAAAGTACAAGAGAACTGACAGCAGTGCCCACCATGCAGGCAGCACCGGTTCCCTGCCCACAAGCCTCACCGTGGGTGCACGGGCTCTGCAGGAACAGGTGAGGGCTGAGATTTACTATGCTGCTGCTTCATTTAAGCGTGTGTTAAACACTAGTCTTCTTAGAAGTACGAGGTAATGAAATAGATCAAAACGATTAAAACGTTAACTGTCTCTATGATGAGATTAGAAATTCACTCTCCAAAATAACGTGTAAACTAGAAGATCACATGCTGCTGCCCCTTGCTTACTTATTGCTGGAAGAAATCCACAACACTGAAAAGATGCACTCCCACAGCCATTATATACATGTCTAGATATACACTAAAGTTGATTTTCAGGATGTTCCAGATCCAGCAGCTCTCAAAACCATGGTGATGAAATACAATGGTACCCAATGAATTTCACTGCTGTACACTGGCCCAGGAGTGACAGGAGCATGCACAAAATTTTTACACTTCTTCAGACACCAAATCTGAACAGTAGCTTCAGAGCTCCCAAGCCTCTGAAATTAGGACAGTCAGGCAAGCTTCAATAAGGAGGATCACTCTGCTAGCTAATATCCATAAAATACTTTGTGCCAAAGTCAAGAAAGACAGACTCAGCATATGTTGCTAAGTAATTTTTGCTGTCACAAGCAAACCATTAGAAAAATACAAATATTAACTGCAACTACTTTAGCAATAGTCCATGTCATTATTCACTATGTATGTTATTTAAGGTACTCCATTGTGGATTCAGAGTGAGCAAGCTTCCCTAACTAAATGTAGGCCTCTAACTAGGAAAAAGGGGGACCCTGTGCATTTTAATCCTGGGCAAACAAATATTCCTATGCACACTGTAACAAAATTAGATTTTCTACTATTACACCTGTGATGGGTTCCCAGATTTACTAAATGTTGCATTATTTTACTAAAGGTTGCATTATTTTTGCCCAGTAGATAAATGGCTTTGCTCTTTTAAAACACAAGCAGCAACCTGCAGTTCAGTGGGAAGGAATATTTAATCTCTAGTTGTGAGTACAGAAAAAAATCTCCCTATGGGCTGTGAGTTATTTTTCCCTTTGTGGAAGAGCTCATAATATGATGAGCAGAACACCACCAATAATGACATGAAATGGAATTGTAAATCGCTGTAGAAATAACAATTTATTATGAATAATTCCCACCAGAAATCTTGGAAACTGGACAATTTACTGTCTGTTCTCATTTTGTTTAGTCAAAATAGAAAAATGAGAGGGAGATCTGTACAACTGGATTTCAACCGGCTTTAGTCACAACTTCCAGTTGCATTCACTCACAGATGAGTGATGTTGTCTTCTGTTCTTGTCTTTCCTATTTGGTCAAACTGAACAGAAGGCAAAGACGTCTACTGTCCCCTGGCACATTAGTATTCATTATAGTGAAAAGTAAATGAGAACTATTTCATCTTCAGAGCGCTATCCTAAGACATTAACATCTAATAGCAATATTAAAGTCACATTACAGGTCCTTAATCCATGGCTGTAATAATGCTGTCTAGTATAATAAAAATACAAATTAAAATAAATATTTTGGCTAACTAATTTAGGAGTTTGAAAACTAATTTTACCATTTTGAAGAGATTTCAGGGGAGTTAGAACTAAACTTTGAACAAGCAACACTGCTGTAATTTTCACAATTCAATTCCTGTTTTCCTTGCTTGCCCGAACTCTCCTACAGAGAAATGAAAAGTATTTTATCAAGAACTATCATGTTAATGTCTGAATAAAGAGAGGAATAAACAAGCAAAATGGCAAGAATGGATTTTGCAATCGGTAACTAAGAAAATTATCATCATGAACTAGAGCTCAGGAATTCTGCATGCCTCCTGCACATGATTTGCAGCACAGTCAGTACATTGCTTACTTCTGAGATATTCCTTACTAGATTTTTATTAGAAATCCACCAGAGGGACCAACTGTAACACCCTCTAACACAGTGCTTTTCATGCAGTTTGGTAAATTCTGATTAACTTCTCTTTTTATCCAGAAAAGTAATCTTTGAAGAAGGTGTCCTTCATGTAAAAGATTTCTACCCAAAACAGATGGGCACTGATTATTGTTACCAAATAACCCAGCACAATTAGAGCTATCTGGACACAGATATGTTTCATGATAGAATTCACTGGTGAGTAAACTTAATAGTTAGTAAATAATCTGTCTGGCTGTAAAAGCTGACCTTTTAATTGCCTAAGGACTTCATAAATACATCATATTAACTTCTTGCTGTTTTACATTTAAAAGATTCAGTGTTAGCTTCAAATTTCTTGAAGTTGTAACAGTTGAAGAATAGCACATTCATTTTCAATGGTGCAGGCACAGCACTAGCCAATGTGATATTCATTAAGCCATATACTTATCAAAACTATGAAACAAAGTAAGCATATTCATGCTACTAGTCTTGCAGAAAATGCAATCAGCATTTTTAGCCTGCAAAGTGGTCTCACTTTGTTCTGGGCTGACTAATGACATTCCAACAACAATAATGTATTATTGCTTCTCTTTTTTTCTTTTTTCTTTTTTCCCCAGAAATTGCTAGACAGAAATAATTGAAAGGTTTCTAAACAATATTCCAACATTCCCGTAACAGCACATGAAACACCAGAGAAATGGAATTCCTCTAATGTTATTTTATAAGCTATATTTACCTCTTTTTTTCCCAGCTGCTCTCATAGTATGTATTGCTTAGATACCATGACACATGACAAGCTAGATAGTATCAATTACAAGTGATGGCAGATGAGGTGAGCCACTACAAAGAAGAATGTCTTCCATCTGAAATTTCTGCTCTTTATCTTTCTTGGAGAGATCATTCTGGTTGGCCTGGACTTCTGCTTTTGATGAATGGGTCAGCAGCTAGAATCTGTATGAATAAATGAGTAAGATGCACATCTCATCCCTCAAACCATAATGAAAATCTTTATGAGATTGGATTCATGCATTGAGATGACCTAAGAATATGTTTCTATTTTTTTTTACATATTACAATTTTGTTCTCAAGCAGCAGCACTGGGACCAACCAGCACCAACTATTCCTGAATGCTGGGAAACAAACTCATATGTGGGTGCTGCTACTATAAGCAGTGGTAAATATTATATTAATTAAAAAAAAGTACATAAAGAAGTAGTAGGAAAGACTTTTCTCATCATGTATATTTTAATTAACTTTTTCAGAGACCAGAACAGGTAACGTGCAGAAAAACTTCAGACTAAATTGCCAAAAAATTGCCACACTCATTATCTCCCTTTCTCTCCCTCCACCCCCCTCCTCTCTATATAGTATTTAATTATCAGATAATGAGATTTCAGAACTAAGCTACAAGCTACCAGAAGTATGAAGCCAAACCTTATGCACAATGGTCTGCATACTCAAATACTAGTTACCCTACAGTTATCCTGAATGACACAGAGCTCTCCTTCCAACCTTGGGAAAAGCATTGAAGTCTTAAAAAACTTTCTTGTTACAGCTGCTACGTGAGCTCCCCCACAGACAGTTTCTATTTTCACAGTATAACATTTCAGAAATTCTTGGCCCGCTTTTTGTAGAAGTTTACTATCTCTAGAAACTGCTAGTTGATGATTTAGTGACACATACTAAAAACTGTTCAGGAAAACGATTCACTGTCTTTGCTCAACCCATGTCAAGTTTGCTCAAGTTTGTGTTTCCTCAGCAAGGCCATTAACTGATATATAAATGATATTTAGCAGCTGGAGATTCATTCCTTCGTTCTCTGACTTTCATGATGGAAAAAGACTGAGTTTTCTTTCAATTATTAACAGCCAAGAATAATGATACCCTAAAGTAGGTGAAAAAGTACAACAAAAATATATATCAACTGTTACAGTCTGGACAATGAAACACAAAAATATGATGAAGAATATCCACAATCAGCACATAATTTATTGATTGCCCTTTCTCAAATGGAGGGCCATCAGCTAGTTTAAAAGTAAAATTACGTACTAAAATAACAGCAGAGAGAGATAAAAATTATGAGGGTCATGCAAGGGGAAAAAGATGTATTTTCAGCAAAGATTTTTAAATGAGATGGAGAGTCAATGAGGCAGAGATACAGGAAAGCCCTTCTGTGCCAGAAAGAACTGCAGAAAAGAAGGTTCTTTTAGCATTAGCCATAAAGTGTTGAGTGGCAGCATGGGAAAACAGGACAAAAAAAGCAAAGTACACAATCTTGAAATAAACTGCTGCAATCCCGTTTTTTAGAATGTATATTAATTACATTAGCATAATGGAACTTGTCTGAAAAGACAGACAAACTGAGAGGAAGAAAATAACCGACTTGCTAAAAATGTGCTAACAAGTTTTATATACACTTTAAACTCATATATATCATGAACTGCATCACCTATTTCTCCCCTGGACACAGAGCTCTGAAATCCTTCCTCCCACCACCAGTCCCAATGCCTGCCCTGCTGCCTGCAGCTCTATTCCACATCACCTGTGACAAAAATTACTGATCTAATTTCTGCAGGTCAAGGACCCTCACCTTTCAGGTCAGTAGGTACATCTGCTACCTGCTCACTCGATTCAGGGTGGGGTAAAAAAGGCAACAAGAAAAGCAACAAGCATTTGAACGTGAACTTCAATGAATATGCAGCGATAGGCAGAAAGTAAACACGAACTGAAAAAAAAAAAAGGGTCAACTTATTTCATGAGTGCCATGAGTTTAAACAGACTGTGCTCAGTTATTCTGTACACAGATGGCTTATTTGTTTGTTTGTTTTAATATTTTGGTGAAATTCAAACTTAAGAGAAAATATTCTTATGGTTTTATAGGTTTCAGTTAATTATGCCACCTCTAAATGTGTTTATACTTTGGAAATGTTCATTTCTAACAGGCAACAGTTGGTTAAAACCTGTGCCCCTGTTGGCTGTGTTCTTTCAGGTTTATCCATGATGATTAATAAGTTTAACCATGCCCTGTACGGAAATTAAACTGTGTCCTTGAGGTTATTTTACAGTACACTGAGTCTGACTGCCAAGTACTGGTGTTCATACTTTGCACCCAGGCATGCTCCATCCGTCCATTTCATGACTCAGGTACCTGTACAGAAGATGCAGGCACACATCCTTACGTCCTGCCCTGCTGGGACAGGTGCTGGCAGGAGCTGGGGATGGTCAGGGCCTGGACAACCTGATGACACATGCCAGGGATGGGTTGTAAGCACCTCCCTGCTCCCAGCCTGTGGGAATTGGCTCTGACCTACTGAACACTTGCTGCCTCTCAGTCTCCTGCCAAAGCATGCCAGGATGGTGCAGAACAGGATTTCCCTTCTTAAAACACATCAGTACTATGTTAATACTGTCCCCTCACAAGTTCTAATGATGACTCTTCTTTCTGGACTAACTTGTCTGTTCTAGCAGTTAGTGAAAAGGAGACCATGTATTACCAGAGGATTATCAACCACAGCAGCTCTTTCAAGGTCCGTTTAACTTAATCCTTCAACCTGCAAATTACAGAATTGCTGAAGTGGACACACAAGGCTTTTCGCCACCTCGGCACAACAGGCAGCATGCAGCCCTGAATCCCCTCATCCAGCACGTGGCTGCAGGGCATGCAGCAGCACCCTGAGCCTCCACACCATATCCAGCCATTCAGAACTATACCCTGCACAGTTTAGATGAAATGCTGCACACTGAAGAAATACAGCAAATCAGCCAGAATACCAAACTATTAAAATAGCTTATTAATTACTATATAACCTTTCTTATTGATAACACTGAAGACGTATATCAAGAATACCAAACTGAATTTTTTAAAATGTTTTTCCCCTGAAATACAAAATGAAATTAAACAAAAAATTACTCAATTGCAAAATCATCTTTTCATCTGTCTCTATGTGGCTATTAGAACATCTCAGCCTGGGCTGCAGTGCAGAGGGGCTCCCTAATGTGTGTCACTTGTCCTGATCTTGTTCAGATCAAGCTGCTTTACTAGTACTGCTCTGTCTCCCAACTCTGCTATGGCTAAGGTAAGCACGGACAGAATGACTGCAGTGAAAGCACAGAGGACTTCATTAGCAGGGATGAGCAGCTGATGAGGTGTGCTAATTCATTTATGGATCTAGCTTGAGCATCCACAAAGACTGTGTTTCAGTCCTTGACCTACAGAATTTTAAGCACCACTTCACTCATAGGACAGATTTTGCATACAGGCAAAATTCAGACTGTGGACAGTTCTATGCCAGCAGAAAAAAAAACCCTTTAAAGTCACATTATTTGAAGATCTGTTGAGCAACAGGAAAAAAATCCTCCCAAACTCAGAACAGTAAATTACATACATACATAAATGAAGTGAGAATGAGTAGCACAGTTTAAGTGTAGTTATAGTCTGGCACCAACACTTTCTCATGAGAGCTCTTACTACTGCTATCACAAATAAAATATGATCATTTCATGCATTCAGTCTACTTCTCTTTCTTACATTTTATTCAGTTAACAGTTCTTAATTTATCTTATTTGATAGAAAATGCCTGAAAGAGAAAGCTTAAGACAATAAATTTCCATTACATTAAGGAGAAATTTCAGTGCACTATGAAATATTACAGAACAATGTGAGTTGGAAAGGATCTCAGAAGCTCACGCACTCCAAGCCCCCAGTAAGAAACTTCTCACCTACAGCCAGGAGGGGAAACTTACAACTGAAAAGCTATGCTAAAAAAAAGTATGTTAAATAAGGAACGTTTTTGTGGGGGGGGGGAAAAAAAAAAAAAAAGGACTGAACTTACTAACCAGCACCAGCAGAAAAAACAGCAGTGTGCAGAGGTACTCTGCCACGAGCATGCTGAAAGCATACTTCAGTCTTCAACATCCATCTGCCTCTGCTCTGTCCCAAGGAAACCAGTTTCTTAAAGAACATGTGGAAAGGAACGCAGGGTCTGTAATTGAACTGTCACTAAGGACACTGCCTTCATTTTGATGACCAACTCTGGCACATTTATAATGGTGTCTGCACACCTTTAAAATCTTCAAAGCTAATTCTTTCTCTGCTTAGAATTGTTAAAAATCTCCACAGTTGTGTTAAAATAACGCCTTGCATTTCTTATTTCAATTGCCAGTATATGACAAAGCAGACCATTTAATTTCATGCACATCAGTTGAATTATGGTTACAGTGTACCCATTTATTCTTACTGTGGCATCCCTAAATCAGTGACAATGGAAGAAAGTTAATAAGATATCATGCAGACAGATGCAGGAGTCTAACGTACTCAGAAACTAAACGAAGAGCCTGGCAACACTTAAATACAGCTTGAGTTCCCTAGTGGTAGACTGTCATAACTGCTCAAAAGCAAATCAAAATAATTATCAGAATACATTATCTTGGGATCAATTGAGAAAATGCATAATAAAACATATTTTATACATAATTAGATAGACAGATGTTTGTATATATGTGTGTGTACATGTACGAATATATATAAAATCTGATCCTGGGTTTCAACCCCAAGAAAAGAGAAAAGACAGGAGAATACATTTCAATATAGATGAAGTCAAAAAACCTATACTGAATTCATGAACGCAGAACGATATTTCAGGTCAAGAGCACTAAACTTCGTATTTAATTTGCAGATAAAACAATACAATGAAGTCTACACCAGCTCACTTGAAAGTTTTCAACAGCCAGACCTGTTTGTAACCTGTCCCCTGCAGTCCCCAAAGAGCAATTATTGGACCTTGAGCAACAGGGTTTATGAAAGGCACACCTGGGTACTGAACCAGAGGCAGCAATGTGACATGCTTATTTCTATCAAATCGCACCTCCAGTCTGTTTAGCAATATACATGATTGTTGCAGTTTCAAGATTTCATGTTACATCTTTAATTGTGGGCACTTAGCAGACTGCCTCTTATTATTAAGACACTGCTGACTTTTATTGTCAGTGTGGCAACAGGACAAGGCTAATAATCACTAGCACCAGAAGCAGCTTGTGGTTTTATATTACATTGAGGTAAATTACACTGGAATTAGAGTGGATTACTTTTATCAAATGGGGAATAAGCTGTTAATTAACTCCCCGCTGTAGCAATCTTTTTCTGAGCTTGCAACTGTTATTAGCTCTAGATTAAACTGTTGAATTAATTTCCCACTTACTTACTATTTCAAGAGTTTTTAATTTACCTGGCAGCAGTTTTAATGGGAAATTGTATTAGTGAGCATAAATTGTTTTTGGGAAGGGTAAACAGTTTGTGATAATGTTTATTAAGTCGTTTTGTTTGAGCAAAAATATAATTGCAGTTTTAATTAGTGCATGGTTGTTGGAGTATTAGGTTTGAGATTACATTATGGCATTCTGAGAAAACAATTGCCCAGGTAATCCTGGCATTTCTAAGTGACAGCAAACAGCACAGCTATGTGAATGCCACTGCAACCTGCATCTGTGCAGTGCCATGTACACATCGCCACGCTGGCAAGCCTATGTACACGCCCACAAGGAAGGCTATAAAAGGAGCAGGACAGCGTGCTCGGGGATGACAGAACATCATTTCCTTTTGCAGTGACATGCAGGCACGTGGGGCCCTGCACTGTGGGAAGGGGTGAGAGGAAGATGCTGATAAAGCTGTACAGCTTTATGTGTATGATGTTGGCACATTTCGAACTCTTCAGAATTAAAATGTGAAAACTTTGTATCTTTCAACAGGGCAAAACTCGCTTTAAACACATCATATCTTCTATCCTTGGTACTGCTGTGTCAATGACAAGCCTAATAGAAGGCATTAAGTCAGTAGAAGAAATTAAAAGAAAAAAAATATCAGAAATGTGAAAACAATGCACTGCAATAAATTACTAATGATCGTTTAATTTGTTATATATTGGTTGAATATACTGCAACTCATTTACTATAGCTTGCTGTTTCCTGGCTGGGCTTCTGCTAGGTTGGTCCAATATCACAGATAGCAATGGGCAGCACGAGGAGAACTGAGTGCCTCTGTTGGGAAACCTCCAACCCTATATAAGTGCAGCAAAGGCAATGCAGTTGTATCACACGCCCAGACTGGAGAGCACAAAGCGACCTATGAAAGTTAGAAAGTTTAGTTCTCCGTAAGTTTCCATCCTCAGCATTATCACCTAGTACCCACCAGTCATATCTTACCATCTTCTGCCAAAAACTGACATTACAAGTGTGCACTGTGGTACTCCTGCAATCATTCTGCAACACATTTTGAAAATATGTTAAATTGTTAAACTAACTTGACTGGAAGGGGTTAAGAAAGACTGACCCTAGCCTAGACAATGGCTCTCTGTATGGCAGCAGTAATGAGATCTGCATGCAGATAAACCCATTACCTACTAATAGACACACCTAGAAAATAGAATGTGACCAAGCTCATAAGCTCCAAGTGTATGAACCCTTCACAGTGCTCGCTAGCATGTAACGGAAGCTGCTGTTGCTTCTGGTCTTACTATTATAAAAGAGAAGTATTTAGGCAAATAAGGACAGTTTTACTTAAGTTCAGCCAAAAATAACCAGAGTTGAAAAAAAATTTCCAAGAGTTGCACAGTTTCTTTTAAACTCTTAGAAAGTCTATGCATTTAACACAATTCTCAGTTTTAGAAGACTGAGGCACCAAGACATGAGCCTACAGTGTTCCCACATGCGCTGCAAGCAACCCAAAGTCAACTGGGGTGGGAATGTGACTGTAACTAAAGAGTAGAGACCATGTTTTGTCATTTCCTGTAAACATGCTGCTGCTACAGTGATTTATTTGGCTTTTAAATGGATGTTAGATTTCCTGAAAATCATAGAAGTTGTGGAAATTAGAAAGAAATTAAAGAGAACATGGTTAATACTTCAAAAGAACACTTTTTCAACGATTGGAAGATAACCTACTTGATATTGCATGTCATTTAATTAATACTTTTTGGTTATTTTTTTTTAACACTGAATGGCTGCATTGTAGCTGTTTTCAACTGAACTTGAGAAAACGGGCACTTTCAGAGCCTGCCATCTACTAACAACCAAGACACACTAGAGAAGGTAAATAGTATTTTAAGCCTTGGTATTTCTTCAGAAACTGAAGGGAAGATTGCTTCTAGCTCAGGCACTGAACAGCACCTCGCACTCTTGCTGTTACACAGAGCCTTTGATATCTTACAGACATGCAGAAGATTTGTTTATATACTGCATTCAGCCTTCGTGGTTTACAGTGACTATTTGTCACAGTCCTGTTTCACCTCATCTCATGCTGTAAAACCCACAGTATATAACAAGACTTCATTACTGCACAAAACTTTGAGGAGTGAGGAGAAACTACTCTTTTCCAGAAGTGTCATGCTTAGCTCTATCTAAACCCAGTATTGCAGCACAGGTTTCCCTTGAAATACACGTCAGCACAGTTACACAATATCACTACAATCAGAATAAGAGCAAGCTTCTTACAAAAAGTCAAACAAACAACAAGCGACTCATTCCATTTGCAGTCCATTTTAACAGATTCTTTTTTCTCCTCAGTTTCTTGAACAGATATACAGCTGTCTATATTTATGCATATTTCTCCTTCCCAGCTACCACATTCTGCAGTTACCTTTATCAAATTTCATCTTGTCCGTCTCAAATCACCTCTTCAGTTTATCAAGATCGTTTTGAATCCTGAATCTCCCTTTCCAAGTTCATGGCTGCTGTCAGTCTGAAAATGCTGCAAACATATGTTAGACTAGCACCCCAGTTATTAAAGAAGATACCAAAGAGAAGATGACCTGGAGGAGAATTGAGGGGATGGCAAGGGGGAGACAATTCCTGTTCAGCACTGATTCCCAGCCTACCAGAATGCTACAATCACCATTTGTAGATGGGAGCACATTTGCTGAAGAGTCAAGACCCAACCCAAGTACAGACAGATTGCCTAAACAAGGAGCACTGCACAGCAGCAGTATTCTGCTCTCCTGCTTCAGTCTTGCCACTTCTCTGCTTTAACATTACCCTGAATTATCAATGGAATATAAAGTACCTCTTCATGAGGGCCTTGCAGGAACTGGGCTGCTTAGAAAAGTCATCTACCTGTATTTCTCCAGGTAGCCCTACACATTGAACTGGTGCAACTTACTGGATGTATGGCTGAAGTTGCTGCTGGTAATAACTCTTTGCTGGATGGAGATCTAGCAATAGATATGGGTGAATTCAACTGTACTACAACTATAAATACAACTGTAAATCACACAATACTAATTAATATTGTTCTTGTTTTTTGTTTTACTCCATCAGCACTTGCTTTCTGTACTGCACCTGCGGTGTGGGCTATACTGGAAACCATTAAATGTCTAAGAAGTCTACAATATGGGTGTTTTTGTTTTTTTGTAATTCAAACTGAAACATAAAAATGTTCAACTGAAGTTTCTTCAATTAATTTTAGTTTTCAATTTATAAAGATTTTACTATTCATGCAAAAGAAAATGAGAATTAAGATGCAATGTGCTGACATCCACTGCAGTTTTACAGCCTTTTTAATACAGAAGTAATTTTAAAAATAATAGGCTTAAAATAGTAAAGAAACCAAAAACTAATAGTTTTGCTAAATTACCTTTTTATTACATGGTTTCAATTACCATTCTCTCATCCTCCCACCCAACATGAAGATTGTTCTTTCTTTTCTCTGGAGGGAATTATGAGATGATAGAAGTACAGAATAGACTTTAACCAAATGCTGGAACCTCAATTGAAAACACAAGTATAAGACATTCTCAAAATGATTTGTTGCAGCAAATTCTATAAAAGTTAACAGTTCTTAAAGATGTATATAACTTATGAAGCATGTTTCTCGCATATGGTAAGAGATTATTCTACTAAACTCATCAGTTATTACATTTAATATGCACTAAGCTAAAAATTACAAACAATAAAATGCTTTCAACCTGAATATGGTTTTTGATTCCTTTGAAGTCATCAGAAAGCTGCTGTGGTTTTAGTTAAGGTATTATGCTTCAGCATGAGGAAAACGTTATATTACAGGTGCAGAGAAGATCTAATCCACATGTTGCAAGGTTACATATGGATACAAAAACAGATTAATCCCCAATTCCTTTCAGTTTTGGCTCTTACAGGTCAGAAGAAGAATGGCATAATTCTGAAATGCTATCTTATTGTCAGCACCTTTTATTTCATGTCTTGTGAAGCAGATCCTAATTGATTATAATTTCATCATTTAGAAAACCAAAGATCACAAAATAAGTAGAAATACCCATGTGGAGAGGAAGAAAAGAGGTCACACATCATAGGCAAGCCCAGTACCACAAAAACCACACAGCCTTGTCTATACTGCTGTTAACAACATGGTGTAGGAAAATCCTAACTAAATTTATGTTCGGTATTTAAGTGAGGTAATCAAATATATGTATGAACAGTAAGTACCACAGAGCTCAGACTCCCATCCTGTTCAAGAATGCTGCAAAAATCTGAGGTCAAATTTCAAGTTGTATGAAGACCAAATTTAATACGTGCTTGACTACAGAAGATATTAATTCTCTTTCCTGACTTAAGGAACATAGCTTCTAACACTCAAAAGTTCTGTAAGAAAAGTTTGCATTTAGAAATTCCAAATGCCTTACCACGTTTATTATTATTATTCACCCCTTAAGTATTTTACCTTAATAAAATCAGTCCTATTTCCAAAAAGAGTGCATCATAAACAAAGCTTGAGCATGCCACAAAACACTCTGTTTTCCAGATCATCTCTTTGATGATTTTTCTCTGAGAAAAGGGCACTTATGCTGAAGAACATTCAGATAAAGCTAGACTGTGACCACAGCACATGCAAAACTGAGAACCAGCGCCCAAAATCAACTCAGTAATGGTCTCAGCGCATGTAATCATTAAACATGTATTCTGTTCTTATCATTTTGGTTGGTTGTTTTTAAACAGAACAAACACATTAAAGCCCTCTTTTGAAAATTCCATATTTGGCCATCAGGAATACGTATAATTCACACTGCCTCCATACTTTATTATGTCATTACATAAAAACTATATTAGTCCCAAGGGGCTACAGCAAATCTGTGTTAAGGCTAGCTCTAAACCCAGCACCAGACTCACCACCCTTAATCTGCTGGTTCTACCTATCACAAAGCATAAGCAAGAACAGAAGCAGTTTCAATCACTTGTCCAGGTGAATCAAAACAAAACAAAACAAAACCTTCTGTTAGGAACTGCACAGAATATTTAAAGTTTTAAGGAAACCTCCAGAGATCAGTATGATGTGATGATTATTAGGTGTGTTCAAACAAATACCCATGAAATTGGTGCATGCCCCTACTAACTTCACAACTGCATAGGTGTTTTTCTTACATCTAAAAGTAGCAAATTTTACACAGCTGAATGAAATAACAGATAAACGCAGTTTAAGATCAGAGACAAGTACAGCCATTAATTTACATCAGATATAAATAGTAGTAAACACCTTGGATTTGAAGAGTCTTGAGCTTTGCGAGTTTTATCTGAGTTTCATCAGGAAAAAACAAAGTTCTTAAATCTGGAAAGAAAAACACTATTAGAAGCACATATACGTTAGCAACACTGAACTTCATCAACGCAAACTGCGATATGCTGCTACGTGGAAAGAAAAAGGAACACCAAAATAACATCCTTATGAAGGTTAGCAAGCAGTGTTAGTTCAAAAGGGTTTCAGTAAGTTCACCTATAGAAGTGCACCAAGTACTGTACGTGCCGAGTATTGTTTCCACGTGTGTTCGACAACTACCACTGTCTCTAGGTGGAAGTTCCAAGCGTAGGACTACTACGCACAGAAAGCTGCATTCTCCAAGGAAAGATCATGAAGGTGAAGCACCGTAAGAGTATTTATCTCCTCTGAATGACAGCCAGGACTCAGTGTAGCTTGATACCTTATGACAGGTAATCACAAAGTGGAGCCCATACCCTACAAACTTTGCTCAGCACTCGCCCTGTTGTGTCTGAGTCAGGTACGCTGTAAAATTTCAATGATGCCTTTAAATTCTAATGGTTTCAAGCTGCTGTAAACTTCTGCAGCAATCAAAAATAATCTGTCATGGGACTAAGGGGTATGAACATCATGTCATAGCCACTCTGCTGTTAGATTTATTGGAGGGTAAAGCATGTCATTTATGCATCAACTCACAGGAGAAAAAAGCAATCCCTATGAAGTTAATCTAATAATAGACTGGAAAGCAATGATTACTGTTTCATGTGCAGTAGCTATTTGTAGCAGTGGTTGGCCTAATTCAGCAGGCCTTGCCTGTCAGAGCTCTGGGATTAGCAAGTGTTTAGATGAAAACCTATCGGGAAACATCAAGAAATGGTTTAATGAGGAACAAAAGTCTTCATTGTTACATTTAATATTTGCTGAAACTTTTCCATTTGCACCACTACATTTTTAAAAAGCTTACTGGAACTGACATCCCAAATAGAATGCAAATGCTGACGGACTGTAATTTTAATTAATCTACAATAGCTCACCACAATTTCAACATAAAAGTCTGCTTTCACTCTTCCCTTCTTGCAAAGAGAATGCCCTAAATTGAATGCAAGATTCTTTAAAGACATGCCTAATCACAGAATGGCTTGGGTTGGAAAGGACCCCAAGGATCATCAAGTTCCAGCCTCCTTTGCAAGCAGGGCCACTAACCTCCAGCCATGACCTTATTGTACTACACATGCTCCAGCTATAAAATAATTCATAGATCTTGGCTAACCAATCTGGTCATTGCCAACATGCTATAAACCAACTGCTGGTATCATTTCAGAGGAGGGGAAGTAAAAAGTAATACATCTGAAATTCAGAATCTAAATGTACTGCAAAATGGCACATTGAGGACTGGATGCCAGAAGACCCTGCATTGGTCCCCAAACTTTTTCCCTTGCCAGGAGCCATGCACTTCCCACTGGAAGATGCCTTAAGCATTCCTTTTAAGTTCTAATGTTTTAGAGTCCCTAGAAAAGGTGTTTTTTTTTTTATCTTCCTTGACACACTAAGCAAAATTAAAACTAACCTAAGTTAGATATATATTTTTGCTCACAGGTATTGTTCACTGTAGACTGGATACAGATACTCACGCTGGGAAAACAAAGCATTCCTAACAGGAAGACTAGCTAACTCAGGCTTCCATACATGGAGTACGAGATGCAACCATGCGCAGCTACAGGAGAATGCAAACAGGGTCCCCAGGTTTCCGTCAGCAATGGCAAAGCAAAGAATCCTTAACATGCTGTAGTCCAGCCAATCCAATATCCACAATATCTAGGGTCAAAGGTATAGGCAGCCTAACCCTCCTCTCCACCCATTATCTGTCAAATTCCCATGCTTGATCCAAGGCAGTTATCTTTGGGATCCTAAAAGGTTTCCTGAACTTTCAGGGATAAGATTTATATATCTCATCCAAACTTTTCCTAATCCTCCTCTTTTTGCAGATGGCACAAACCCCACAGGCATGAGCATAAGAAACCTACCAGAAGCACTTCTATGATTTATTGGTTCTGATTTCTCTCTCTTTTGTATCACTCCTCCTCTTTATTGCCTGGAAATAAACACTAACTTGAAAGGGAAAGAAAAATATTCACAAAACAGTTTCTAGGATGGCTCTGCCTTTCAAATAAGAAGCACATTGCACAGGATTTTGGTGTGGGCCATGATACCGAAATGGCTCGGCTAATTGAGGGCAACCTCAAGGTCAACACAAATTGTCATGTAGACATAAAAGTCAAGGACAAAAAAATAAAGAGGAAAGGCAGAGTAATATGATGCAATGAAAAATAGAGATCAAGAGAGACATATCAGAAAGGGAAGGACATCGACACATCAATGAGCAAAAAAACTATTCTCAGAATATTTTCTTATGCACAGTATACACTGAAAACTTCCTGTCAATGAATACGAACTCTCAACAGGATTAATAAGCTAGTATAAAAAATATTATCTGTAATCAAAAACAATAATGAACCAGCTCCAAAACAGGATGGCAAAAATAACTTTAGTTAGTTTCTATGACATTTTTATAAGTTTGAGAAGGAGATTCAAGTGACAAGTTTTTAACAATCTAACCAGATCCAAGTACAAAATAGCCTTCTGAAGCCTCATACAGACTCAGCTAATACATTTCAGGAAAAAAAGCAAATGAGATCAATATATCCGTATGTCATATGAGACTCCAGAGAAAAATTCTGTACTAGGAAATACCAAAAACCACTATCTAAATGGCAAAGCCCTCTGAATTGCCACTGAAAGATGGCATGGCTTTCTGGGTCAGCTAAATTTGAATAACAGGGTGTTCTTTGCCCAAATAACCTATTGACTTCTATATATAACAAAATTGAGAGACTCTTTCAAGTGTCTCCTAGATTTAGCAGCTGTTGGTCTGACACTGTCAGCAATGCATCCATCTTAATCACACTATGATCCTTTCAACATTTCTTTTCGAGGCTCTGATTACTTCCTTCCATCCTTCAAGTTGCCTCATATCTGCTCAAGACTCTTACAGCTCAGAGCAATGGACCCATGTGAGTTAGAACAATGTATCTGGTTTCTGCTGAACCACATCTTTTTTTTTAATGTCTCTTAATAAAATATATGTGTGTATACATACATATATATATGTGGATGTATGTATTTTTGAACTTAAACATAAAGGAAACCCGAACTTAGATGTTTGCAGGGGTCACCTTCTAGATACTTTTGTTCTTCTGTTCTCATAGAGTCTGCTGTAAGAAACCCCTCTAACTTCCCTTGCCCATCACCCTGGGCATTTTACATTTTATTCTCATTATTCTTTTTCATTTTTTCTTTGCTTGAAGTAAAAGACTCCATATGCTGTGCTTTTTTTTTTTTTTTTTTTNATTTTTTTTTTTTTTTTTTTAATTGGAAAATGTTAATGCTGTGTACCAGAGGGCACAGTCAAATGAGGGATTGCCATTTGGACAGAAACACATAACACAAGTATTGCCCAGGGTATACTACCTGCATGTGTACTTTAATCACATCATAGCATTTTCTCTTGACAGAGTTTACGGTAATACTTTAATGCTGAAAACAATATTCAGTGTTCTCCAACTTGTTCTGTTAAACTCTTTAATATTAATTGGTACTTAATGGCCCACTTCATAGTGGATTGGTTCCAAGTTCTTAAAATGATCCACTTGAATTATATTTGCTTCCAAATGGAAGCTCAGACACATTCACTTTTAGTAAATTTTATGTCATATTTAAACTCTTCTCCTCGTTTGAGTCTCACTGGAAAACTAAAATATTACTTTTAACCGCACAGCTCCTATCAGAGTTGGGAGCTCCTTAAAAAAGAGAGTACTCCTCATATTTTACCAGTACAGCATGAGAAGGTTGTGCATCTGAAACAACTCTGCTATACTGAGTAATTTACATTCACTAAGTGGATTAGCTGAAATAAGCATAATAAATGAAAGAGAATAAAATAAAAAACAATTTCACACTAAATGAAGGCTTGACTTATAGGAAGTGGCAGCTCTGATGGCCCAAGGCACAGAATTAGTTTTGCCATTCGATAATTTGACTGATTCACTCGAGTGGCCAGAAGAGGACATTTTCTGCCTGATTTCAGTGTAATCAAGTCACCTGCTCTGCGACTGCCAAGGCCAAGTCAACTGCACTCTGCTGCACCCCGCCTGCACGCCAGGAGTAGCAAGAACAGTGTTTTCTGCCTACGTGTGCAGAACTACTGGGCTGCTAAAGATAGCAGGACTTAGCAGCATCTGTACATTAGAGCATTTTCATCTGAAACCACACATACAATATGTAAGTAATCTACCCCATTAACTCCTTTATTTACTCAAAGTTTGGGGTTGCTGATGGGATGTTCTATTACGTATACCAAACAACTCACATTCTACTTCTGCTTTTGTTTTGTTTGGGTGTTTTTTAGATCTTCTTTTTGACAGATGCTGATAACAGAAAGGAAAACGTAATTCTTAGAGACTGGAAACGTGAATGACGTTTTCTGTATAAATTAAACTTCACTGAAATTATTCATAAACAGTTACAGTAAGATTATGCATTAAATTTATGTAACACCTTTTAAAGATTATTTTCTTCTTCATATATACTTTTATGTTATCACCTATACCTAGAGTATTCTACCTTTCCCATTAATATGTAGACATGCAGAGATTTGGGGAGGCAACGTGGATGACATGATGTTAGTTTTATTCTTGCTTTGCTGAACTGTGGTCAGACTGGTATATGCAATACAAGAGCTTATCTTTAAGCACATGACCAGTTTCACTGGTTATTATTTACAGCTAACCTTTCAAAGTAATGACTGCACACTGTATGTTAAAAGAACAGAATCCTGTATTACTATGGAGTATTTTCTTCCCTTTATGCAAATACTAGATTAACACTCCACCAGTCAGGAAAGATAATCCACTTAGAAATATCATTATTATTATTAAAGCACATTCAATCAATATGCAAATGTGAAAAACAGCAATTAAGCTTTTTTTTTTAATTTAACAATTGTGCATCAATAAAAACAAAGATACAAGTAGTATTAAATGATTTCACATTTTTACAACCTATTTTCTACTTGATATTAATTACTGCAGGATTTATCCACATTTTTCAAAATGAAAGCCCATGACCACAGAGTCATAGAATCATCTGAGCTGGAGGAGACCTTTAAAGTTTAGCTAGTCCAACTGCTCTGCAATGAACAGGGACAACTACAGCTCAAAAAGGGTTGCTCAGAGCCTGACTCCAACCATCTTCTACGGACAGAGCTTCCACCACCAATCTGGGCAACTTGTCCCACTGACTCACCACACTTACTGTAAAAAACCTTTCTTATGTCCACAGCCTAAATCCTCCCTCTTTTAGTATGAAACAATTTCCCCCCTGCCCTGTCATAACAAATCCTGCTAAAGAGTCTGTCTCTTCCTTTCTTACAGCCACTCTCAGGTCCACTCGGAGCCTTCTGTTCCCCAGGCTGAACAGATCCATCTCTCTCAGCCTGGCCTTATCAGGGTAGGTGTTCCAGCCCTCAAATCACTTTTGCTGCCCTCCACTGGATGCGCTCCAACAGGTCCTCATCTCTTCTACACTGAGGACTCCACATCTGGACACAGTGCGCAAGGTGAGGTCTCACCAGAGCAAAGCAGAGAGGCAGAATCATCTCCCTCAACCTCCTGGCCATGGTGCTTTGGATGCAGCTCTGGATGCAGCTATTTTCTAGGCTGCAAGAGCACATTTCTGGCTCACATCTACCTTGCCATCCACAGTACCTCCAGATCCTCTTCAGTTCCATCCTTACATCCCCCAGTTTTTACTAATAGAAGAGGTTCTTATGAGCCAGGTGAAAAATCCTGCACTTGGATTTGTTGAACCTTGTGAGATTCACCTGGGCCCACTGCTTGAGCCTGTCTAGGTCTGTCTGGATGGCATTCCATCGCTCAGTCATGTCTACTGTACCACACAACTTGGCATTATCTGCAAACGTGGTGAAGGTGCACTCGATCCCTCTGTCCATGTTGTTGCTGAAGAAGTTAAAGAGCACTGGTCCCAGTACTGACCCTTGAGGGACATCACTTGTCACTGATCTCCACTTTGATGTTCAGCCACTGACCACCACTCTCTTGGTACAATCACACAACCAGTTCCTCATCCACTGAGTAGTCCACCCATGAAATCCCTGTCTTTACCATGTGGAGAGAAGGATGTTATCAGGGACCATGCTAAATGCCTTGCTAACTTCCAGATGGGTGACATCAGTTCCCTTGTCTACTGATGCAGTTCAACCATCATAAAAAGTGACAATGTTGGCTGGGCAGAACCTGCCCTTAGTGAAGCCATGCTGATAGATAATTGGAGATACCAATTCCTTCTCTTCTTTATGCCTTACCACAGCTATCAGGATCTGCCCCATGATCTTCCCTGGCACACAGATGAGGCTAACAAATCATCAGTTCCCTGGGTCATCCTTTCCACCCTCCTTAAAAATGAGTGCAATGCTGCCTTTTTTCCAGTCCCAGGGACTTCACCTGACCACGGCTTTTTCAAATGTCTGACAGGGACTTGGTAACTATGTCAGCCAATTCTCTCAGGCCTCTGGGATTTATCTCATTGAGACCCATAGACATATAGATGTTCAGGTTCCTCAAATAGTCTCAAATCTTCTCTTTTCTTATAGCAGGGGGAAAATGCTCCCCCAGTTCCTCCCTTCTGAACCATTTGCTTGAGGGTTGTGTTTGCAGCTATTGCCAGTGAAAAATGAGGTAAAGAAGTTGTTGAATACCTTAGCCGTCCCCTTATCCGTTGTTACCAACCTGCCTGTGTTGCTCACTAGGGAGTGTATATCCCTCCTGAACTTTCCTTTTCCGGTTGCTGTACCTAGAGAAGCCATTCTTATCCCTCTTTGTGCCCCTTGCAAACCTAATCTGTTAATAAAATGAAAAGGTGACCTTGCTTAATTTAATAAGTCTGTGTAGAAATACTCTTTCAACATGTTAAAGAACTACAAAAAGGTTATCATAGCTCACTTTCATGGGAGAGTACTCTACTCTTTCCAGCTCATTTCTCAGGCTCTTACTGTAATTCATTAGATTACATAAAAACAATGTAGATCATTATATTTTAATAAAGGCTTTCCTTTCCTAATAAAACGTCTGACATGTACATTCAGGCATGTATTATATAAAATACTTTTCTTTCTGAAGTAAGCTTTTCATATTCAAGCCACGGGAGGTTGTTAGCTCCAGGAATGATTTTTCTTTGTAATGGATTTTAAGACAAATTCTGTTTCTAGACAGAATCCCCCAAAACTCTAGTCCTTCTACCTTCCAAACAAGCACAACATGACAGCATAATACCAGTTCTACAGCATGAAGAAGGTACTCTCTCTTCAGCAAGAAGACAGGGTACACAGCTTGTTTTTCTTTACCTCTCTTCATTTTAACTGTGATAAAAGTTTATATGACCAGAATATATTTCCAGTGAATTGTCAGTATGGTTCCAGTCACTTAATGATTGTGATAAGCCACTGAAATCTATTTCAGCTATGATAGTTCCAAAATTAAAACGTGCCCCTCTAGGATGCTCAGTAAGCAATGTTTTCCTTCCCTCACGAACCCTGATTTGTTGCCAGCACTTGCCATCATGTTGTGTTGCTTGGGAAAGGCTGAAATAAAAGCACATTCTTCCTCCAAGGAGGAAACATCAACTGCAGCCTCTGTATCCCTTGTACAGCACAGGTCTGCCCTTGTGGAGAGCAGCTCTCATTGCTAACCCTGATTGTCCCAGTTTTCTGCACTCACACTACATGCCAAAATCTTCTCCCTCGGATTCTAAGGCGGGTTTTCCTTGCTTTGCGTACCCAGGCTCACATTACTCCCTCTTGTTCACATACAGCAGGCTTTGTGTTATTTGAAAACATTTGTCCTCCCTCTTCCAGCAGGCTTTGCTCTCCTTTTTGCAAACACAATGCAAAGGTTAATCCCAAAATCATCAGCACCTAACAAAACATTTATCCTACTGGCTGTCACTGCCTTGCACCAGGAAAATATTTCAACAGGGAGAACTAGCAGTAGCATTTTGCAAAATACTTTCCTCAGACAAGCAAGCTTTCCATCTATCACCTTGCACTCAAATGCTAGCTGCCCACATAACTGAGCTGCTCTATGTGGCCAAAGAGAACAACACTGTCATCTTCCATGTGAATTCCCCATCAGCAGCTATTTGGTTAAAGTTTTTCCCAACTTATTTCAAATACTATGCTGCTGCTTCTCATGAACTGTAGTCCACACGAGGCAACAAAAGGTTGAAGGATGCTAGGAATGGTCTGACATACAGACACTTCACAAACCCACAGTTTTGCAAAAGAATCCTTCTGGAACATGATCTCCAAAATATCCTAATAAGCAGTAAAACACTAACGCACAGTTACAGCAAACAAGTAACACAAACTACATCAATGGAATTACCCACGTGCTTGATTTTAAAAACACACTTAAGTATTTTGCTTGTTTAGGACTCCAGAGGTCCGTATGACAACGATAGAAGCACTGCAGCTGTTAAAATATGTTGGAAGCACTTAATCCCTGACCAGAATTATAACTAGAAAAATACTTGGATTTACATATAGCACATACTTAGCTTTCAATCCAGTGAGATTTATTCCCTGTTTAATACTTCTGAGCAACTTGTAACAGTGTTGTTTCACCAAGAATTTTGTTAAAATACAGACCAAGTTTTCCTGTGGGAAGTTGCACTACTCAAATCTAATTTAGATCCGAATGCAGCATTTTAAGAGAATATTACTAACTTAAATATACATTTTAGCATTGTAAATTGATGGTGAATCAACATTTTCCTGCAACCAGGGATGTTGTAATGAAACCAGTTACAACTGTATCCACTTAAACATATCCTACAACTAAATTTTCATTTCCAACCTCTCACAGACAAGAGCTCTCAAGTCATGAATAAAACCTATGTGTAGGCATCTTCAGCTTACCATGTTGTCTGAAACAGTGCAGGATAAATCTAAAGCAAGGTAAGGACCTATGTTCCTTGTCTCTGATGTTATGTTCCAGACTATTTATTTCTGTTATTAACACTACGCTTCTTTTGAAAAACAGAATCATGAGTAAGACTATATGGCACCTCAAGTAACAAGTGACAGTGGCTAAAGCTACCAAGTGGAAAACGTTTCAGAACATAATTGTTCAATTTGTTCATACTATCACGTAAAAAAAGCAAAATGTAAAAAAAATCTCCAGTTACAACAGTCCTGCTATTGTCAAATCAGTCCTCCAGACAACAGAAAGAGCTCAAGATAACAAACTTTTCATACCTCCCATTATCATTTTTTGCTTTAGGACATATCTCAAGAATGCAAAAAAAGCTCAACTAGTTCCAAAGGTAGTTAAAGAGGTGATGAAGAGAGGCAGAGAGGTATTTGGATCATTATAGACCTCAATGCCTTAAGACAGCAGGCTAAGAAAAGAGTTGGTAGAAAAACATGTCACAGATTATAAGGACAGACACATGAAAACTTGCTGATTTTGTCAGCAATGTGATAGCTGGACCAGCTTTTCCAAACAGTTCCCTTCCACAGGCAAAACAAGACAAACTGAGAGCAGACCTGTCCTCTGAGTCTGGAGAATCTGGTCTTAATTGTCTTAGTGCGATCATTTTAACCTAACTTCATCATCTCAAAAGATAAAATTCAGTAGGATTGATTTTTTTTTTTTTTTAAATCTTCAAGTGCTTACAAAATGAAAGTATATTACTGAGTTTCACACCTCTTGGACAATAATTAGTAGCTGTGTGCAAATTAAATTTATAACAAGGTTAACAATTCAGTGAATTCTCAACAGCTTTAAAGTATTCATATATCACAAACCTAATATCCCACACAGATAAATCAGACTCTAAAAATGGATCTCTAAAGAAAGATAATATTAAAACAGAGAAGGAAAGTGGGGATGAGTGACTCATGGTCACTAGGTGTAGTTTTTCAGATCATCAGAACTCTACTGAATGGCTGTATTTTAAAGAGTAATGATATGATCCCGAATTCCTCATTCACTCTTATTCATGCTCCCTTCAGCACAGAAATGTGCTGGCACGAGATGGGTGGTACTCAATCACGCAGCATACGCGGTCTTTAATTTTAAAATCCAGTTAAATGGATGTTCTAACATCATTTTTTATCTAAGAACATTTCATGATAAAAGAGTGAGCATGTAACTTATTTGTCAGCTTTACTGTGCAGCGGATAACTTTCCTATGTTACTCACATGAGTTTTCATTTCCCAAAGCTATACGCATTCATTATGACAGTAAAAATGAGAAGTTGCTAAAGAGATGTATGCATTTTTATTACTGTTTGAAAAAACAGATCTTTCTACAGTCCTTTGAGCTTCTGAGTGTGTGATTTGTATAAAATATTTCTCATTTTGGGGACACGGCAGATGGAGTGCAGGGCACTGTGGGATATGCCATTTATCACAATGACAGTGCGTAGGTAGCACTGATCCTCTCACCACAGGGGGAAGCTAGAGCTGCAAATGCGGAGCGGCATTAAAAGCCCGACGAGTGGAGTTTGGCAACACTTGTACTACTCATTAACTTAATCATATTAATTTATTAGCCATATATATCAAAGTAATTCACTGCTGAATTGTCACCATGAACAATTTATAAACTGTTAACATTCCCCATTGGCAGGGAAGTGCTGCGGTATCCTTAACTAGTATGTTTGCCTTCGATTAAAAATAATAATTTCTACCAAGCCAGGTAATGCCAACAATGACAAAGTTGTACATATGTTTCTAATTATAGATGGAACTGTAAAGTGACATCTGTGACAACTAAAAAAAAAAAGACTACTGTAGACAGTGAAATGAGCCACAGAAATAGTGTGTAAACATACAAAAATGCTCAGTGAAGTATTTTGAGAAAGTAAAACGTTTCTTTTAACTCTCGGATCGTCTGCTCTCAGAGGTTCTAGGACTGCTGCCAGCCACAGCAGCCCTACATCTAACACCTCAAGTGGTGAAATCAATCCATAAATTCTCTGTTAAGTGACCCTGAACGAATGTTTATTCTTCAAATAACTTTCTTAATATCAGGCTTTACAGCACGAACACAGACACCCTCAGAATCCGGTTTTGGCACTGCTGGTCTCTGAGCACGTGGAGTAGACTTGCTGCCTTCAGTCCCGCTCTACTCCTCCTAAGGGACATCCCTGCTGCCCTACTCCTCGACCCTGGGCACATCTTTCAGCAGTTCCACACCCAGGACAGACCAGCAGGCACTATGGTTGCACTCATTTCAGGAAAAAAAAAAAAAAAAAA
>VXAB01008511.1:673004-744487 GCA_013399175.1 Odontophorus gujanensis
AAAAAAAAAAAAAAAAAAAAGAAAACAACCAAGGAGGAGATCTGTGGAGTGGGTGGCACTGTGGAGTTCCCAAAGGCCGCAGGGCCCTGTTGCCTGGCCACGTGCCCACCTCCGTAACAAACAACTGGGAACCAAAGACATTAGGAGCCTCTGGCCTCCTCCATTCCTCTTAACCAGACACCCCAAACAGAAATGCTTCAGCACTACTGCAAATACTGCTATATCCTCTCTGTTGCCTGGAAAGGCCGAGTGACTGCTAAAAAGCACTGTTAAATTGAAGTAATGCTCAGTTACTGTAATCCTGTAAGGTGCTTTCTGTCTAAGGCTCACAGTGATGTTATTTGGTATATCTATTAAAATATTAATTTCTCTGTTAAATCATTAAACTGTGCAGTTCACAAGTTTCTTAAGTATTTTTAAGTTAAAATTAAACTGAGAAACTGCTCATGCCTGTACAAACAAGTCAACATACTATTTCTTAAAAACTCTAGTCAAACAGCTATAAACAGATAAACAGTGTCAGTGTTACCTGTCTGCTTATGAAATCAAGGAATCTGAGCCCAAACTCACAGGTGATGAAAACAGTGGCCTATTCAACATGGCTGGAAGTGAAGTGGCTTGTTTCTGCTTGCTGGCCAGAGCAGCACAAAGACAGCAGAGGCCTGGTGATGGGTGCTGGTAGCAGGGGCAGTCAGCAGATCCCAGCCCTGCGTGGCAGTGCTGGCCACATCCCTGGCACCAGGTGACACCAAAAGCTTTCCCTACCAAGCAGACATCAGCTGGGAGTGAACATTTGTCCAATCTCCGATATTCTAAATTAGTCTCTCTCCTATCCAGCAAAGTGAATTATGCACTTCAAACTGCCTCGTTTTCCTTTTTAATACACAACAGCCCATCAGCCAGGCTCTCCCATCTGCAGCACTGAGCAGCCAGCAGTCCTCAGCCCTAAAACCTCACAGCCATCTATCTGCAGACCTGTGCCACACATCAGGCCAAGCAGGCTGCCTGCAACAACATGCAACAAGTCTCAGAAAGATCAAATGGCAATAGAAGCATCCATCCTCCCGGCGCACAGTCCCTTACTGGCCTCAGCTGTGGGATCCCCAGTCCTTATCCCAGTCCTGTGTACTTCAACATAACCAATTTCTAGCAGCATGATAATCCTCTTTGTAACCCACCCTTCTCCAGTACCTTGAAAACAAAATGCAGCAGACCCCGAGAGTATTTTATGGAAATAACAGTAGAGTTTCAACACATCAATTAGAGAAAAATACGTAATGAAGACTTCACGTAGTGCTTTTTTTTTTTTTTTAACCTTTTTTGGTACAAGCTAGATTACAGATAGGACAACTATAACAAGATCCAGCTATGCTCACAGCTTCACTCCATATCAACAGTTTTCTGAACTACTGATTTAATTAACCTAATGGATTGCATCTTCTCTCCACACAGTAAACCACTGCTTCAGAGCTTAAAAGTTGCATTAGTAAACACCAACTGTCTTAAGATATACTGAAGACAAAGCCCTGTACATTAACAAAAAAACCCCAAATGCTTTATCTCCTATTAATGCCACTTCATCACACTGCATTGTGTGAAGAAAAAGAAGAAAGCCTTTGATAACTGTCCCTCTCTGACATATGGGATTTTTCCCTTGCCCTCACAGCAGGCAGGGGCACCACGCTGATTTTGACATTTCCTACAAGAATACAGGAAGCAAAACACTTTCTCCTAAACTAATGCAAAATGGACAGCACTCGAATATCAGCTCTTGGGCAGGGTCATTGTGCTGCTTGCTCAAGCCCTTCCCAGCAGCATGTATCCCAGGCACACTGCCCCATCGTTCTCAGTCACGGCAGGGTTAGCCACCCTGCTGCTTCCAGCCTCATCCTCAAATGTTCCCACTCCTCAAAGGCAGAAGGTAGCTGCAAATATTTGAAAACATAGAATTGCCTTCCCAATTTCTCGCACGTAAGAGTAGCTGTAGTCCTCTTTGCCAAGACGTAAAAAATTACACTCTGCACTGGGAAATGCAGTATGCCTAATTTAACTACCTGTTTATTATGTGAAAATGACCATGTAAACTGAGCTGACACAAACCAAATGGGTGATGAAAATAACAGCACATTTCAAGGAATGGAAACACAGATGGCTCACTCAAGTCTGCAGGAAGTTACTAATCATCACTCTGTAATACCCTCTACAGATGATCTGTGAGTTCTGTGGCTTGAACTGAAACTTCATGAGACAGATCCGTCCACCAACAGCACGTATGGACACACACTGCTTCACCTGAACGGGACCACAGACTAAAGGGGAGGCAAAACCAGACAACGAAATGGATGGATGAATCAAGCTACAACTGCTAACATGGAGTCCATTACCAAAATGAGTTTATCTGATGAATAAAACAGTTTTGATGGGAATTTGGTCACATTACAAAATATCTTAATCACAGAAGAAGAGAGAGTCTACTTATTTTTCTAAATATTGTTGGCAGATTAATGTAACCATCTGCAAACGATATACAAGTGAGATTGCAAATAATTAAATTAACACTCAGCCGATACACAACACTTCAATATCCTTGCAACTTTTACTCTATTAACCACTGCCCAGAAGTCTGGTAGAAAAACCTCCATTCTTTGATAAGCATTAAAATTTTTTTTGTTCTTAGCTCAGCCAAAAGGAAAGATTCCAATCGCAGAAGTGTTGAAAGCAACCAGAGGAAAACAGACAGTAATTAAGTGAAGATAGATATAAATAAAACTAATGGAGGCTTTATATCCCAGGTGCTCCATCAAGTTTGCAACAGCTTAGATCCCCCACTGAGTTTACAAGTGGCTCTTTCAGCACCCTTCCTTCTTCAGCACTTACCCCAACTTTCACTGAGCTGCTCCTCCTTATGAACAGAACAAAACCAAAACTTCAGGGGCTCTGAGACTACACAACCATTAGTGCAAAGCACCTGTGCCACAGGCTGGCTACAGGACTGCTTCATTCACAGGAATCCATCTCACTCGGGTCCTCATCAACATCACGATGCTTTGGAATTGTGTTTTTTCCCTTGCCTGCAAGTTGATTGCAAAACTCCCTCCCAGCTTCTTGAGGCATACTGTATGTGACTTCTGGGATTTGGTCACACAAAGGTTTTCATATACAGTTCACAAAGTCAGAAAGGCAGCCACCCCAGCCCTCAGCTGAAAGGCAGCACCTGGGGCCAATCCTCCACAAGTTGAATGAAGTGGGATACATCCCAGTCACCACTTAAAACTAATAAATAAATAAATAAATAAACAAACAAAGTCTAGAAATAACTCAGCTTTAAACATTTTTACTCAAAACACTGAAATAATATATATGAGATGATATGTCTAGATACTATTTCACTGTGCAACACAGAGTTTGCCCAATATTTCCCAATTTAAGGAAATATGGTAACGTGCATTAAAAAAAAAGTGGAAGTGCACTATGCAACATTCCAGATTTCTGACACGTGACTCCTGTGCTATTCTGTTTATTGGTAATAACACAAACAATTAAATATCCATGAAATTCCTGGGCTAAGTACATGACAGAGCTACTAAAACTTTCAGTTATTAGCTGCTTATGACAGCAAACATACCCAACCTCTGATATACGTATTTGAAGCTGTACTAGCTTGACTGTGACATCTGGCTGTACTAAAAGGCTTTTATACTTACATTAACTACTTCAGGTTTCTCTGACTATTGCTTAAGAATGTTTATTTCCATTTTCACAGAGAAGGGTTAATGGATCTCTATGAAATTGTCATGACACTTGGAGTTGTAGGACGAATCAAAGACCTCAGCTTTGTCACTCTCATGAACACAGGCACTCAGTGGCAGTGCAACAGATTTTGTGAGCAGAGACCACAATCACTATGATAGGGACAAACGCTTCTTTAATTCTATGATTGCTGTGAGGTGCTCTTTGCATTCTGCTAAAAATGTTAAATTTGTTGTTAGAGATACAATGTGTTTACACTGGACTTTGACAGTAATCCTGAAACTGCTAAGCCTCTTGAATATTTAAATAATTCCTTTTAGGAATACAGTCAGTCAATATAGCTGTATCCTCTTCGTTTTACTACCAAAATAAACTCACTTGCCTTTGGCATACATCAATTAATAAAAAATTAAAATACTCATCAAGATAACTTAGAGACTTAAATTAAGACTTTACTAATAAATAATAGAGTGGAATAAAATACCATGCATTAAATTTTGAGTAGAGATTGCTTGCAATTTCATGTTTTTATGCTTATTTATATATATCTATAATGATATTTAACGTAGATTATTAAAATAGAATCCACTGTGGCAACACAAACTTATCTGCTTCTTGAGTGTTCCTTCTACAACTTGTAAAAGCATTTTGCTATCTTCCCAGCATACATTAATGATGTTACAATACAATACACATTAGCCACGCTGTTCATATCCCATGAGAACTAAAACACACATGCATTTGAAAGGCAGAAATGCATGCTACAGGGCTCTCTGAGACAACAGTTCATTTTCCCTTATTTTTTTTTTCCCCTTTTACTAAAATAACATTTAATGGAATTTCCTGTAAGGAAATTACAATTAATAAAGAACTAAATTACAAATCCACTACATTTCAGTCACTACAGCAACAAAACAGAATTTTCATGAACACTCAAAAAAATCCAATAATGTAACCTCTGGTAAAGCTTGAAAAAGCCCTGAAGGACAAGGCACTTAGATCAATATTAGTTTATTTTAACTGCTTTGCAGTATGAAGAGATGAGGCTGATCATCTGATGGATTTTATTACCTGTCGGAGAGATAAGTCCTGGTGATAAGAGGCCTGGAACTCCATGGGGCAGGAGACGTGCATTTTCCTGTATTGCAACTCCTAGTGAACGCTTTGGGGGTCTTCCAGGCCGTGAGCTGATGAAACAAGAAGATAAATGAAAATGCATTTTATTTTTGAAGTATTTGCTTATTATACATGATGTATGTATAAAATAGGCAAAATATGAAAAATACCTAAAAAAATATTTTTATTTTTTCTTGCTCAGGAGGAAAAGAAAACCTCAGTCAACTGAGCATACAATAATTGTACAGACTTCAAATGAACTAACAATACACTGTCAAACAGCACCTGTAGTTAACGCTGTGAGCTATACGTCACATAAACTACTAAAAAACTTTTATTTTACCTCCACTGAAACAGCAAAAGCAAATCAATATAGATTTCTACTGTACCACTACTTTGCCAATTAGTATCTGTTTCTCAGTAAGCAAAATGGAGCACAATAGATTCATGTGCACGTTGGTAAATCTAGAAAATGAAACCAGATGCATTATTCATCTCTCAAACTGAGGTTTTGGGGTATTGTAGATTAATGATGCAATGACTGGAGGGACACCAGAGTTATTCAGATTAGGTTCACCAGAATCTATCACCTCAGGCTCACATGAATATAACCACACAGTTTCCAGGCACCACCATGGTATCTCATGCAGCCTGGTTTCAGAGAAGCATACCCACATGCACCACTACAATCCATGTACAAGCCAAGCTCTTACATTACCCAGAGTTTCCCAGTTCTTACAGTTCACTAATGGAGAGAGCTCTCAGCAGTAGCTGCTCCCAAGTCTGAGCCATGCACGTGCACCTTCCAAGACTGAAAAGCTGCACTGCCTCAAATTTCAATCCAGTCCAATCTTTATGATATTAACAGCCATGTTCTGAATCACAACAGGGAACAGTCTATTTCAGAAAGCACCACACTAATTTAACACTCAGGTTTTCCAAAACTGACTACTTACATTCATGGATTGATTTGTAATTTTGATTACTACACACAGGTTAAACTAAGAATGTCCAGCCTGTCAAAAGCTCACCATCCTCAGCCATCTTATGAATTATGTTCGTGATTTTTATTTCAAAACATCTAAGATCTGAATATTCATGTTACATTACCTATTTTTCAGCTATCACGTTCATCTCTTAAGTCAGTATGCCTACATGAAACCATGCTATACAGCTACTGCCATAATACAGATTTATAGAGCAAAGACCTATTTGAATCAACTTTCCCAAGACAAATAATAAAAATATAACCTTCTAGCGTTTGTCAAAGTACTCCTGGTTCTCTTGGATCAAAATAACTTTTACTCTGCTGAATAATAGAGCTCTTGACAAAATGTAGTGAAACACTGTATGAAGTAACTAAGCTGCAACAATGAATGAGGTCTGAATAGAGAGCATTTCCAAAATGACTTCAAGTCCACAAAGACATTCAGTTAAACCTCACTCCATCAACTTACAGTGCCAAAGCTCTCCATCAATGTAAGACAAACTCTGTGTTTAAATGAAGACAACTTCCAGCAGCACTGCACAGAGGTACCATTAACGTGTTCATTTTTCACACACTGTGCTAGTGCTACTTTGTTTTACTGTACATCACGGTAGCACAAAATCACTTCTTCAGTTTATTATTTTATCTCTACGTAACTACTCTGATTTTTTGTTTTTAGCTTCAGGTTTACCCATTTTGTATTTCATTTTTTTTAGTATTTTTTCCATTTTACTTTGTTATGCTTTATCATACTATGATGGTTTTGTAGTGCAGCCTACCACAAAAGTCCAGACTCACAAGGCTATAATAAGGTAAACCTCAAATAAGAGGTATGTGAATTTCACAGGAAGTTAGATGCACAAATGGGTTGCCTATTAAAAACACCTGCTGAATGACAGTCTACCATACACTATTAGACTTGTATGAAATAAAAAGGAGCAGTTATAATTTCAACGCAGAGAAGACTGTGCATACACATGAATCCATAGGTGCTCAGTTAGCACCTAATGCGTCTGCAAAAAAATTACAAAAGTACAACACCTGAAATGAGCAGCTTTCTCCAGCAGTTCAATCACTAAACCACAAAGCATTCCTTCTCAAGCCCAAATACTACAAAATATTTGCAAAACTTTATGTTGATATAAGCTATAATAAAAACCTAAAAAATCAAACACTTTTAAAAGAATTTATGAAGGAACATGTCTGATTTATTGTTTCTGATGTATCATAACCAAGGTTTCTTCCTGGGAGGACACCACAGCTCACAGAAAACACCTCACTATTTGAATACAAGCATTTATAGTTCTTGGCTAAAAATAAAACTCTGGTGTTTTTGTTTGAACATAAAACAGAAATCTCATACAAACGGTAAAAATATTTGATGGAAATCTTATTTTTAAATAAAAGGAAACAAAAGCTTAGCACATGAAAACACGCTATGTGCTTTGCTTCGTCACAGACCACGCTGCTGCCAGGCCTGGGGCTGGCACTGCCAAGCAATGAAACTCACCCATCCGTCTCCACGTATCCACTGCTCACGCAGTGTAATTCTTATCACTTTAGGAAGCCTGGAATTTTGATTCGCACTTTCTATTTAAAACATATTTGACCCTCACAATTTAGAGAAAATTACTAATAAATGGCTTCAGTAGAGAAGCAGAATTATCATTTCAGAAGAGTAAGACCTAACACGATTTTCTAACTATTAACTTTTAAACGTTAGTAGCATTAGCGTAAACACAAGAAATTTATTGAATATTATTTCTCCTGATCTTCTGACACCTAGCTCTCTTCTTCTAGTGTCTCTTTCACTTTTTCCTTTATCTCATGAAAGGAAAGGAACTTAAATACATAAGAAATGCAGTTTTCCTCCTTGATAACGAAGGAAGCAAGAAGCCGAATGAGGCTTGGGGTTTTACCTGTATTTAGTCTATGGTTATTTAGCTGCTCCCACTATCCTGCTGTGCCAAAAAGGCACTAACCATGACAGACAGCACTGACCTACCAAGACAGTACGATCTGAACATTGTTCATTTTTGTATTGCATTCAGAATGAAATTCATCAGAGAATAAAGTACACTTTTATGAGTACATCTGACTGCTGAGAAATCCCTGTGTCATTTTTTTTTTAATTTTCCATTCCTGTTGAGATCTAAATTTATTATTTTTCCTCTAAACATTCCAAGGATTTTTAATTTGAAAGCAACCCCAACTTTCAAAATTCTATTTTACTGTCATTACAGACAAGTACATTTTTGAAAACACACAAATTCATCAGTACTTACAAAATACAAAAAATCAGTGGAAACATACAGCACATTACTGCTGATGTATGATAGTGCTCTACTTTTATGCTTGAAATACAGGAGATTTACTAGAATCAGAAGCGAATTTGCATATTCATCAAGACAAATAAACATGTGGTGATTTAACTAGGAAACTGCTATTTGGATGACAATTTAATCAGCACAGGTTGAAAGGTCCATCACTGCAGCATCCTGTTTCTGCTAAAATATTGATTGCATTACTGATTTCAGTAATGCTTTATTTTACAGGGCACAAATAACCATGTAATTACTCTTTAATTGAATGGTAATTGCTTGCTGGCAATTATTTGTTAAGTTTTGGAGTTTAATTACCAGCTTATTTGTGTTTTGCGAAATAAAATATTATTAGTAGCCTTAAATATTTTTGGTATGAATGGTCTGTCACAACTAGAAAAGTTATGATGGTAGGAGTTTGACAAATAACACTCAAACACTACCACTATTATTAAAAGAATCAGATGAATCTTTGAATGCTTTCCCTTTACAAAATTAACATTAGATGTAACATTTGTAAGATAAATGGATGAATACTGTACCACAGAAGCATGATTTCCTCTGGGGTCTAGTCCACCATTTAGCATAATTTATCCTGATGTTTTGCTTTTCATTCTCTGGGCCTCTGTAGAGGAACTGAAATAGTATCCTAACCTCCTGAGAGCAAAGAATAAACCAAGTAGAAATATACTTCAACAGTACTTCATATTTCTGCAACTGAAGTGGATTACCACCAGCACATTATCTTAGCAGCCTATAAACTTTGTAGAGTTGGCAGTTAGTTAGATAACAAGGGAAAGCATTATGTCTTGCAGTGTCAATGAGATATGACACATTCTGTGATACATTTATTCCAAGTTGTGATAGATGAGGTACCCAATACTTTGATCGTTAAGATCTGAATTTTACCGTTACATTTCATTTTTGTCATCAACTATTTATGAATTGGCAGTACACAGTTTAGCAAGGACTGCTGATTTTGTTTTTTCAAAAGGTAGCTGGTTAATAAATTAATTATTGATTCCACTAGGCTTGAGATATGTGGCATAACAACATACTTGTGATTTAGAAAACTCTCATACATATCGCATGTTTCTTCAACACCAATGTATTTTATTAGGCTTAGAGGAGAAATACAGAAGTAGTGTATCACACATTGTGTAAACTGCTCTGATAACAGTGGCAGTAACTGGTGCAAGTGCTAATCAAAGAAAAACCACCTTAGTTGCTTTTCTGAAATTCAAACAGGAACCAGAAATTACAGCTCTGCTTTCCTCAAAGATCATGAAATACAGGCTAGTGATTGTGGAAAGTACTCTTTGAAGTCTTTATCAATAAACATAACATTCCTGATAACTTCAGTTAAAGTCATTTCCTTTTATTACCGTAAGATTTTTAGTTGCAGCATGGATTAAAAATAATCTCCTTGCTTTGGTGTTTATTACAACATTTCAAAGATGCCAATGGTAGTTAAACTCTACTTGACCTCTCAGTGTTTGAGAAGAGAAGCAAACTCTGACCTCGCAGCAACCTGATTCTGTCTCCTCTCAACGCTGGCAAACTGATCACTTGTCTAACCATTGCAGGACATTGGATCTCCAGCCACATCAAAGGCAACAAGAGCCAATTCAGCAGGAGGAAAAAAGTCACCCATGCAAAATGGGCAATTAACATTAATCATACATGAAGTTGTTTGAGCTGATAACTAGAACCTGGTCCCTATGGTAACTCTCATAAAATAGTGCCCACGCAGGCACGAGGAGCCACGGTTCATCTTCCACCGGGCTAAGTGTGCCCCCTTCACCCCACAGCTGACAGAAGGAAACTGCAGAGGAAAGCTCTGACCTCCAAAGTCTTCCCACTCGATTCTCCAGGCTTTTTCAGGAAAGTCCTGAATATCAGCCTCTGTAGAAATGTCAGTGGAACTACATTCCTAAAGCTACGTACATGAATCTGAACCGTTGTCCTGTCATTATGAATTGGTGTTACTGTTACAACAAAAAAGACTGCTTAACACCACTGAATTCTTCAGAGGTGGGATTAAAGTGAATACTGCATTTTTATCAGCTTCACCTTTAAAAATGTGAAGTTGCTCCATACCATTGTGTCCTTCCTAAAAATTATAGATTAGAGAAAGTCCTACACAGATCTAAATAACATCACATATAATTCCTCTGTCAAGAAGTGCATCAGTCAGCTGGGAAACATCCTTGCTGACATCTGCTTGTTTGTGTAGCCATGCCAGCAAGCATTTGCATCAGCTGAGCCCCATCAGTGTGGCCACTCAGTGCAGGTCCCCTCTAACAGGCTCCAGGAGCCCCAGCTCCCAGCCCACAGAGTCCCACCGACTCTGACCTGGGTCCAACCCCCCTGTGAAGACAGGGAAAAGGAGATGCCCGAGGGCAGAACCGCTGCATCACAGCAAGTACTCTGGACACGGAGAAACCTTTCTGCCGCAGCACTTCAGTGTCTGTGACCTCTCCTTGGTTCAGCACCCACCAGAGTAGACAGCGGTGACATGGAGGAGCAGGAAGCGTGCATCACCAAGTCTGTCTTCAAGGTCCACACAATTCCTCTCCTGAACCGACTGCAGGAAGTTCTGGTACCCAGGGGCTGACAGCCAATCAGCCACACAACAATTCACCATCTGTCTAATAAAGCTTTCTTCATTTTTGCACCAGTACTGTTCCCAACTAACCAAAGCACCACCCATCCAGCTGGATACCATTATTTTGCTGAATACATCAGGCCAGCAGTTACCCTGGTGTTCTACAGCAATGTATGAGAAGCCATCGAACTCTCCAGAATAAGAGGCAACAGCAAAATGCCACAGAAGCAGGCCCAGCCTTTGCGGGTGTTGGCTTGCTGGGTTCACTCAAAGATGCATAAAGCCAGAATCAGCCTCAGGAAGTCACCTGCTCTCTCTAACTCTGCCCCAAGGCAGAATCAAGAACAATCAAATCACTCCTGACAAATGTTAGTCCAGCCTGCCTCGGAAAACCCTCGATGTTGGAGATTTCCTGACATCCCCAGGCAACCCACAGCAGTGCTCAGGCCAGCCTTCCTGTCAGGACAGGTTTGTGGGGGAAAGGTGGGGGTTGGGTGATATCTAACCTGATTTTCCTTGGTTTAATTCAAGTAAGGTACTTTTTGTCATCTACTCAACAGATGTGGAAAACCTCTTACATTCTCCTGGTTGACAGACACACTTCATATCTCTGAGGACTTGTCATGTTTTGCCTTTATAAGCTTTTCACACATCAAGATAATTTGCGCTCAGCAGAGGACCTTCTCAAGAGCAGAGAAACCCCATATTCCAACATAGTCTAAAATGTGATCTATTTATTTCACAGATGCAAAGTTGCACCCCATTCCCCCTGGCAGATCTGCCTTCCTTGGCAAGCCCAAAAAATCCACCTGCCTGGGGAGAGGAGACACGGAGCACTTTGCTTTATCATCCCTTTTTAGCCCACAGCAAGTTCCTGGCTTCCACAACTGAGTTCAAATACATCTTCAATTACTAATACCAGTGTTGACATTTTCTTGATAAAGATTCATTAAATTTTTTCTTTGTCAAAGGGAGAAAGGTGATGGAACAGACAATTTAAGAGTTGACTACTCACCTGACAGAAAGTATAACTGTGAAGCTATTTTATACTTCATTTACTTGACCTAGTTACAGTTCTTCTAACCCCAAATGTTCATATGACATGACCCTGAAATCACAAAAATATGTAAAATTCTAAGTTTTTCTAAAGTTTTATTTTACAATCTTCTCTTAAACCTTGATTTCCTAAAGCCATGCTTCCTGAAAATGTCTCACCATTCTTGCTATTTTTTTTTTCCTGTGAAGTATCACTTGCCACATACCAAATTTCAGAATTCTTTTGATTTGCAGCTGTACACAAGACAGAAAGCCTATGTAACACACTGCATCATTTCATTTTAAGGGTATGTCAGCAATAAAATTGAAAGCAAGAATACAGCTTGGATACATACACCCCCACTAATTTAATATAAATAAATTAGTACATGTATCAGTCAAGATGCAATTGCATGGATAAACTTCAGTTCATTTAGCAACTTGAGATCACACCCGGTGTGACAAAGCTTCTGCTGCTGCTGTCACACTCCCTAGCTAGAATAAACCTAGCAGGAGTGGGCCTGTCTGGGCTGGAATCATGCCATAAACCACATCATCAGAACCACAGATTTACAGACGTGTTTCAGAACAATACTCACCCAAGGTGTCCATCTAACCAAATGTGAACGTGCCGGACACCCCAGGGATACTACAAGTATGTAATGAAGTCTGCAAGCCTCAGCTCAGCCACTCTACTAGCACTGCTGTGCTTTGCATCCAGTGAAAGCTTTGAAACATTGCAGATCGTGGGTATAAGAGGTATGCAATTTTCATTCTGTAAAAGGGAGCCCACTTAAAAGAATATTTAGGATTTTTTCACCTACAATTTGGCAGCTCAGGACTGATGTAAACAGATGTCAAGGCAGGCAATGAGAGCACCACAGCAACAAATACAGCCCCACCCCGTCTAGGCAACAGTTTATTTCAGTGGAGACATAGATAAAAGATTTTACTTGGCCAAGCCCTTAATGGTTTACCTTCTCCAAAAAGCCATAAAAAATGTTGGCAGTCCTCTTTCAGTATCCTCAAATCCAGCACACAGACAGACAGACAGGACCTACATAGGTCTCCAGTACCAGCTTCTATTCACAGTGTATCTGTTCAGAGCCTGATGGGCTTCCTTTCCCAACTGACAGCTCAATTTCCAGGCTGTCAGCAGGCTCTGCCCTGGGCAGAGGACATCGCTCAGCCCAGCCATCACTCCTGGGAGACACAGGTCCCAAAATCAGGACCGTGGGACTGAATCATGAACTGTCGCTTGGGATCAGCAATATGTGAGGACACTGTGGTAACAATGAATAGTCCCAATCTCATCCATAAAGAAAATACCTGAATAAGAAAATCATCTGCATAAAAATGTCAGAATTTACCTCAAAGAGGAAAAAAGAAGTATTGAAAAGTGAATGAGGAAAGGCAAAAGGAAACTCACTTCCCTTATTGTAGCTTTACATCACATATAAAGTAGTGCACAATCCAACCTACTGCCATTACAATGAGCTATAAATCTGCTTTCATTTCACTTAATTTAGCACCAATTTTTTTTGAGTACTCGTTTACAGTTTCCCCATACACACTTCTAAAACATTTGCATGGACACTCAAAGCATGGAATCATCATCTATTACATATCCTCATGATTTGTCATATATGTCTGAAGTATATTACATCCTTACAGGTTTTATTTTTGACCTGTATCTGAATTCAATGCCAATTTAGGAGAACATTATTGTAAAGAAAGGTTTTTGAAATATTGCTGTTTTCCACTGAGCTGCATTTCCATAAGATTCAATTCAATAAAACTTGTAAAAAATGTGACTGTTTAAGCCTATTATCTATAGACAGAAGCCTAATAGCAAGCACTTGACGTATTTACAGCACTCTGTAACAAACAACCCACAGGAGATGATAGCTAACGCTGTCACAGTGCTATATTATAGTGTGGCAGCACAACATTTTCATAGTAATTCAGCTTCACTGCAATGGGAAACTACTCTTGCTGTAACCAATTTTAATCTCTGCATTACAAAGTTCAGCGAGTTTGGAAATTTGTTAGGACTCTCCAAAATTTAGTATTGGAGAACAGAAATTTATCTTTCAAAGAATAACAAATGAAAGAAGACAGAAACAACAAAAACAATCCTCTCCAGCACCTTTTTTAACCAATCCATGCTGAAAAGAATCGTTCACAGAAATCAAAAGGAGCCTCTGTGACATATCCAGAAGGAATCACCTGCCTGTTAACCTTCACAACTTGGAAAGTACCCTTTAGTTAGGTGGTGGTTATGAATAGTGTGGAATTGAACAGGCGGTGCAGGTAAGCAGCGTAGACTGTTTCACTTTTACCCTTCCAGATTCTGGGACTGTTAGTGCTGAGTTAACTTGCCAGCTGTTGAGATAGACAGTGTAAATATTTCTACTGCAAAAGCACATTATTTTTGAACAACAAAGTGCAAATCTATAGGACCATGCAAGTATAGAAAAGGCAGAAAAAGTGTTTCAAAATTCAGATTGGATTTATCTTTAGAGCCTACCTGTTACGCCCATGCAGGGCTTCCAGCCAGCGCTTCACCACACCTACACCTCTGTTTCTGTTTTCTGAGACTCCTCTCCTCTGTGCTACAAAAATCCTGATCCTCCTGGAGCACAAAACCCAGATCCAGGCTTGTGACCCCATCACCTCTTGGGAGAGCCACCTGGTTTTCCATTTAAGACCTTTTAAGACATTAGATATTTTCTCACCTTTTCCCCCACTTTGAAGAACGCTCTCCACAGAAACTCTCTCCTCACACTGAACAAATCATGTCTTAATATTTTCAGTGGTAGATTCAAAGGTCACATTTCATCAGGACTCATTCCACTTTTTAAAATGAGCCTTACTTTCACAGCAGGCTTAGATGGTAGAACTGTGCGTCTGTGAGAATGGATAAATTCTGCAGCTTGTCCACTGTGGAAGGGACCTACGTGCTATCACTTTGGTGTGCAAAAATGCCACTGCTTGTATTGATGATGTTCAGACATTCCATGCCAACAAAAACAACTCGAAACAAAAGATCTGCAATCATCCTTTAAAAATTTAAGAAGCAATTAATTTAAGAGCAATACCTGTTATTATGTTTTCTGGAAGTTTACTGTATTTTGCACACGTGCACACCCACAAACTTAGACCTGAGCAAAACCCCATCTACCAGCAGACACAGGGGCAGCTGCAGGCCTATTCGAAACTGGGCCAGCACTGGGCTCGCTGTAAGAAAGGAGTGTGCTCAGTGAGAGCTTGTCACACAGCTGGGCACCAAACCGGGGACTCACAGCCACCGATTCCCACCCGCACCCTGCAAGCAACACCAGGTGCTCCCTTCCCAAATTCAAATCACAGCACCTCTCTCTTTCTCTTCCCATCAACACTCCCTCTGTTCCAGCAGGAGTTTTGACCCTTTCTCTGAGGCGGTCTGACAGAAGCGTATCTAAACCAAAGGGCTTTGCCACTGACAGAGAAATGCAACGTTATTTTGTAAATACACCCTCTGGCATCAGCTACACTCTGTTGTAAGTGATGAGAAATACTGCAAGAAACCAACAACAGAAAAAGCCAAAGTGAGTCCAGGGCACTGAAAAACCATACAAGTTATTCAAAGGTTCAGGGATTTCCTGAAATAAAATATTTCCTAGATTAGACACAATGGTTTATCAGAAGTCATACCTGCTGCCGGGCTTTTAAAAAGATCTCCCTTCAGACTGAACAGAGTGTCTCTGCCCAAAAGTATGTGCCATGCTAACATACCAGCATCCACTTCCTCATCCCTCTGCATGAACAAACAACATTTAACTTGGCTTCCAGAAGACAGAAAATAAAAAATGCGCATTGGTTTGTATGGTAACAACTGTGTAAGTACTGCCCTGTCCCTACCAGAGGCAGATACAGCCTGGTTACTGACTGCAGTAGAATTGCTCAGAATACATCATCTGCTCAACTCACTGCTCTTTGGTGAAAATGTTTTTTTAAAAGTTGTTGAAAAAGACTAGAAGATTTCAAGCAAAAGAGTGTTTGTAACCAGATTTCCTGGGGATAAATGAAAGACATACGTTTCCATGGCTGCCAGCCTACTAAATTTTGCAAGCATAAATATTTACCTAGGACTATGGGGTGGGGAAACCACCATCTAGCCCCTTCCAAGTTTAAATACTGCAACACAGAGGTCATTATTTATAAATAGAAATAGGGAGCACATCTTTTCCGTGTGTGTTTCTATCATGCTTTTCATCCACTCCATATGCTTTCTTTTATTAACATTCTTACACCAGAAAAAAAAAATTGTGTCACTTGCTCACACTGTATGCATTCATTTTCTTTAGGCTTTCTTGTGGTTATTGATTTCCTGCTTTGTTGAAGTGGCTTTGTTTCTTTCTCAGCATGCTATCCATTTTAAAACAACAGTTGTTGAACAAATAAAAAAAATATTCTAAAATTAAATTAGTTCTATCTCCATTTGTTTTTATCTGAGTTAAATGCAAGTGACACATTTTCCCTAATAAAAAAGAAATACTGAATGCCTCCCAGTATGCAGAGCAAATCAAGTAAAATTTTTCTTTTCTAATAAGACATTCTTTTTTTTTGACCGGAAACATGAAAGAAAAAGTATAGTAAAAATAAAGCCTCTTTTGTATTCATAAGTTGCAATCGCTGCTGTGGCCAATGTTTTAACATCAACAAAAAAGGATGGTCCAGGGCCAAATTCATTTAAGCCCTATCTTGCTACACTTGAAATCATTAAAATAACCTTTTTTTTTTTTCCTTTCAATGCAACTAGGACCATGCTTTAACACTATAACCATTTATCCTGCTGAGCAGAATATGTTCGTTATCCCCTTCCATAGGATCAGCCCCAGAGATGCACAGATTTCATATACAAAAGATGCAGATGAATACAACTATCATTTAATCAACTACAAAACCAAGAAAAACTGCATTTTTTTCCAAGGTGACAGTTCCAACAGGCTCAATGTTGTTCTGATGCTGTATGTTTGACAAGTGCCAGTTCCAGGGTTCCAAGGCCTGTCTTACCTCTCTCCTCCAACATGTTTATTAACTGAAATCTGCTGAACTATAGAAACAAATAGGAATCATGCAGACACTGTCTTAAGACAGAACTCTTGTCAAATTTCCTGCTAAAGGCATACAATGAAGCACATACAATGCAATACACCTTTCACATTGAATACACTGCACATTTAGGGAGCACTATTTTTCTAGAAGACTCATGCTGTAACTATATCACCAAACAGCAGAGAAGGCTCTTCAGAAATGTAATTAAATTAGGTGGGACTGAACCCTGCAGAATCAAACTAGCGTAAGAACCGCTGGTACTAAGACAACTGAAGAACCAGATGCACCTTTGCACTTGGACTGCATGGGCATGTACTTCAAAATTATTCTGAGAGCTTGGCCTCTTATGGTTACCACCAGGTGAAGAACAAAAACTACAGTAAGCAACCAACACACCTGTGTAAAGCAAGATGCCAAATACTGCTGCCTAGAGCTTAGGAATACTGCATATCTCACTTGCGCGAACAAGAAATGTTCAAACTTGCAGCTACCCATGTAGCCTTAACAAAGGCAACAATCAGACCATGTCCCAACTCTCTCTGCAAAGCCAGCTAAAGGTAGCACACCAGAAGTTGAGTATCTGTTTCCTGTGAATCATAAATAGGAACTGATCATTACTGAATACAACTTATAATTGGACATAACCCCACACTAGGGTGCTAGGAAGGTTGAAAAGAGATGGACAAATGGGAGGGGACAATTCCACACCGCTAAGGGCAGGTAATTCACAAAGGAAATTTCACAGGCAGTCTCTGGTCTCAGATTTTACAGCCAGATTATTTGCAGAAGAGTAACAAACACGACTTCATAAATTTGGCTATCTTTATCCATCTCTCAAAACAGTGTGACTCTAAATTAGTGTTTCACACAGCTGCTGATAGCACTTTGTTTTCTTTTTATCCTTCGGAGCAAAAAAGTATTAACTTTTTAATTTTTTATTTATTTTTTATTTTTTTAACAAAACAAACCTTAAATTTTGGGGGAAGAAACGTTAATCTAAAGTGAGAGAAATTGGTAGTAGGGAAACATGCCATTTAAATTATGTGAACATTAGCAGTCCAGATGACCATCACTGTGGAATTACGTTAAGCAGTTGAGTTAATTATCAAATTTGACAATTTATTGTGTGATATTTGGTAATTTTCACAAATTAATTATTTCGAAGAAGAAACTTTATAGCACTATGGCCTTGGTGTCAAACAATGCAGCTGGCTCCTTTTCAGTTGTCAGAAACTTCTTAGGTAATTTTTCTACCACTTTAAAAAATACCTTAGTGTTTTCTGGAATAAAGCTAAGTTGGAAGTTCTGTCAGACACTTAGGCCAAGGTGATTACACCAATTTAAGAAAGCCAACAATTACAAAGAACTCGTGTTTAATTAGTACAAGGGAAGCACCTGTATTTTTAAAGGAAGAGACTCCAGGATTAGACTGTACAAATTTAAGTCGTAACAAAAGACAAAAATGAGCGCATTATTTATCCTTGGGGAAAATCAGCCACTGGATGGGATCAGTTCATGGAAAAAAAAGCACCAAATAGTTATTTTTTCACATGGTATCTCCATGCTTTTGTACAGATGCATATCAGCAATTATGTTTACAACTCTTTGTCTTCCCAGCAGCCAAAAAAAGAGCACCTCTGACGGTTAGACCTGTAACACACTCACTTCTATACTTCAAATTTTACACTTCATAAAACATTCAAGACTGAAAATGTGACTTTTTATCTTCTTTAAATTCCATTCTTTACACCACCATCTGTCTGAGGCATTAAAATAGGCCAAATTGCTCTTACAGTTTTCTTAAAGACTTTGCTGTTAATTGCACATTTATAATTATATTCTTGTAAAAAGATTTTGAAAGATTATTCTGGGTAACGGACCTAAGGTGAAAACTTGCTGCTTTAATGCGTAAATTATAACGTGCACAGTTGTGAAGAGTGGTTTCTGAAATGCTCAGGTAAGCGCAAGAATCTAAAAGAGCTGTCAAAGAGTTTGCACTCTTAAGGGGCTAATGTTCATTTAAAAGCATCTTATAATAAGCTGTGTCTGAAGGCTAAATGAGTAGTTTAACTTAAACACAGCCACTAACTTTGTAGAAGACGGAAAAAGGAAACAACTGTTCGTCAAACAAAGTTAGAGAAATGTAAAAACCAGCCTCACTTTGATGCCTGTTTAAAATCATTAATTTTCCTGTAAGTTAATGTAAATCAAGGATTAAACAGAAACCGTTACCATCTGACCCTTATAAACTAAACTTCTGTGTGGCTCATCTATTTGAAGTCAAATCTGTCCATACATCTAAACAGGAAACTGAATGAAAACATTTTTTCTTTCCATTTCCTATATCCTGCAAAATTCTTCAAAAACGATTTCCTCTTTGAATTTAGATTGCATACTTGTTGATCATTTTTTCGTCTGCAGAGTTTTGTAAACTTAACATCAAGTTTCCTTACAGAGCACAAAAGGTAGGTGTTCCTTGGGCACTGCATTTCACCCATCTGTACTGTTTCAGAAAGTCCTCTCCACTGCAGAACGGCCTAGGAGCACAGGAGAGATCCAAGCTGATATTTGTCCTCTTAGTGTGCACTCAGCACAAATATGATCAGTCAGACTTCAGGGTCATTCTATACGTGGCAAACTGGAGGGATTCACAGTCAACGTCAATTTTTTCAGTGTCAGGAGATACCCATTTTAAACCCAGTCAGTTCAAAATTAGTAATTTTAAATACTTTTTTTTTCTTAATATGAACCTTTTAATCAAAACAATGTAATTAGTTTAGAGGTCAGTGAGTTCTTTTCCCTAATTCTTAAAATAATTTTTACTGGAAAAAAAAAAAAAGCTTTCAGAAAGTCCAGATAAAGGAGCACGAAAATGTGTTCTGTGTCAGCACCCAGTCTAGATAGGCACTACAAATTTACTGACCTGGAGAAGTAACTTCTGCTTCTGATAAATGCAGAGAGCGATCTCAGGCTGATGACAGCGCACAGTTGCACCGCCACCAAGCAGAACAAAGAAAGACTTGCAGAAGTAACTGATACATGGGGAAAAAAAGAAGATCCAATCTGTGCAGACAATTTTTTAGAAGAACATCCAAAGAGAGCTTCAATAAACCATCAGTATAAACGTGAGCATTTGTGGAGTCAAATGGAGTGACTGATGTCACAGAGAGGAGCTACACTGAAGATTCAGCAATAAACTGATCCGGCTCTAACCTGATCTAATACCATCATAAACAATCTCCATGGAAAGCAGAGAACTTTAAACAAAAACTCATGGAAGAAATGGCAGTGACAGGAAAATGGATCTACTGCAGATGCTTTCAGAGAGATGTGAATGAACAAAAAACATTCCATGTTTTGTTGTTTGGTTGTTTGTTTTTTTTAATCAAAATTAATGATAACAGGTCTCCAAAGAGAAGCCACATCTGTAATGTCAATACACTGAGGGATATCCAGGTATTGTCAGAGATTGTGAATTAGGCAGACGTGATACAACGAGAATATCTAACTTTGTGCCGGGCTGCATGCCTGGAAGCATCATGTGAGAGACAGAAGAAGTTGCCCTAACTCAACTGCTGCTGTATGGTTATGTCTGGAACTGCATGTGTATTTCTACATAACCTCATTAAAAGAAAATACTATGAACCCAGAGGGAACTCAAAACACAGCAATAAAAATCATTAAGTTATAAGAAACAGGAGATTTAAACGAAAAATTTAGAATTTCATTTCTGTACTCTATGTGGTAAATAGGAGATGAAAAAATAATGTTCTAATTAAAAGAACAAACCACAGCAATTTTGGAAGGTATCAGTAAAAATAGTGCAACTTGCCTTTTGCACAGGTCCAGTATCACTGGAAAAAATAAACTTCACTTTCAACACTGGAAATGCCTTGAAAGCAGAGAATGCTCTATGTCCCCTGCAGGATGCTTCCAGGACTGGTTTGGGAAAGTAAAATGAAGGTGTTAAGATTTTGGCGCCCCTATTACACAAGCTTAAAAGCTTTCCTAGAGATTTCAGCAAACCCGATGAGGTGTTTCAGTTTTAAAGCTTGCACAGTAAGAGACTTGAGCAGGACAGTATTATGTAACATGCACAGCAAAATAAGTTCTTCTCAGACCCTTATGAGAACAGCAATGCTAGAGCACTTTCCAATCCTCCCATCAGTGCTACTCGCTGCTGCTTCATAGCCTTGATTGCACAGCTTTCCCTTAAGCAAATATTAACAACAGAATAAATTCCTTAGCTAACTAAAAAGGTTATTTTCCAGTGATCCTTAAAAGAGCACCGTTATTTTAAAGCATTACTCCACCATGACTAACTGACACTAAAAGAAGTGCAAAATACACAGCTTGATTCTTTCTCAAATATATCAGAAGCCATTTATTTTCAAATCACATAAAATGCGCCTGGGATGGAATTTTGCTGTGGTTGCACTATTGTATTCTCAAGGGAAAATGTACAAGAACATTTTTTCAGTAATGCATTGCAAGCCCTTTTTTTTTTTTCCACAAAATCCCAAAGTTTGGTGCCTGGTAAGCATGTTCCCATTGCTTTTATTTACTCATTGATTTTTATTGCCATTGGATGGACGCATTGATGAGGAAAAACAAAGAAGAAAAAATTATGAAGCCTTAAGCTAGTTTCGTTTCTTAGCCCATGCTTTCCTAAAATAAGTAGGATGCACTTCATTTTTAATTTTGCATTCAACAACATGCTCATTTTTAACTCTGTAACAGTGATAATGGTCCTTTCACATAGTGTGAAGAGTGATTTTATATTAATCAAGTTTAAATTACAAGTTAAATATATTCTCAATTATCCAATAGACAGAGTGGAATAACACTTCAAAAACACATCCCTTCCACTGCAGACCAAACACTGTTATCATTTAATCCATGCTAAAGCACAGCCCTCTGCAGTTTGACACAAATGTTATCATTTACTTGAACAGGAGCGACTATAAAACGCCAGAAGAGTCAAAACTTCTCTTTACAGGTCTGTGCACCACAGAAGAACTCCAGAATGATCCTTGTGCAAGATACTTAGTGGAATTAAAGTTAAGACCACCATAAATTATTCAAATAGACCTAATTCCAATACACGCATATACATGAGCCAGCAGTGTGCCCAGGTAGCCAAGAAGGCCAGAAGCATCCTAGCTCCTACCAGCAATAGTGAAGCCAGCAGGAGGTGACTGTCCCTCTGTGCTCAACACTGTGAGGCCACACCTTGAGTAGTGTGTTTAGTTTGGCCCCTAACCACAAGAAAGACACCAAGGCCCTGGAGCACATCCAGAGAAGGGCAACGAATCTCTAAAGGGTCTGGAGCACAGGTCTGATGGGGAGTGGCTGAGGGAGCTGGGGTTGTTCAGTCTGGAGAAGTGGAGGCTCAGGGAAGACCTTACTGCCCTCTACACTGTGGTTGAGCAGAAGGTTGACCTCTTCTCCCAGATAACAGCAGTCAGATGTGAGGGGATGGCCTCATGTTGCATCGGGGAGGTCTGAGTTGGATATTAGGAAAAACTTCTCCAAAAGAGAGGTCAGGGGCTGGAACAGGCTGCCCAGGGAAGTGGTTGAGTCACTGTCCCTGTAGGGGATCAAGAAATGTTTAGATGTTCTACAGGTTAGTGAAAAAATATTGGTGGCTGGTGGACCGATGGATTGGATGATGTTTGAGGTCTTTTCCAACCTTAATTCTATGTGATAGATAGCAAAACTAGACAAAAAAATTTTTAAATGATTTATACTTAATGTTTCCATCACATAATGCAAGTTATTCCTCAACCTCTCAGACTCTTTCCAAGTGCACTTCTGGTCTCCAGCTAGAGGGACATTTTTCATCAATACATTTTATTTCTTTTTAAGAAGGAAAGATCTTCATGTGCTACCACAAATATTTCTCTGTTTAACCTCAGAAATCTCTCTTACTGTTGCATGCAGTCACTAGACCCCTATTTAAAAAATTTTGTAGTTCTTGAGTCTCAGTACCAAAAAAGCAGCAAATACCAAGAATTTACTTTTTGGCATGAAAAATATATCATAATTACACAACTATTAAATTTATTCTTTCATCTGTTATCGCAGTTTACACAACAGCCCATACTTTTAGATAGTAGGCTCTAATACTGATAACAGAACATCACTCCAACAGCCACACACAAAACACAGGAACTGAATGAACACAGTTGCCACCAAAGGCTGCAGCTAAGTACTCATGCCAAAAATCACTAAACACAGCACGCTAACATGTCATGCAGAATTTCGGAAAGTGACCTGTTTTAAAGTTGTATTACATGAGGAGCAAAAATTAGGAGTATTTAGCAAAAACTGAAGTTATTTCCAATAAGAAGTACCTGAATAGTACATGACCAATGCACAACAGAAAACTTCCCAGCTGTCCCAAATGTGCTGCCTTCCTCTCATACTCTGTGTTCTACAGTGCTGCTGAGCCTTTCCACCACTATATGCTTAACAGTAAAAAGTGTGTAAAATGTGTTTAATTCAGAAACAGATCCTGGTGCCATGAAAAACAAAATATTTTTTTAAACTGTTTAGCAAAATGTCAATCACGAACACTGAGATTTTTATCTGTTTTGAGTAGCGTTTCAGGACATGATTCTAGTAATTCATGCTGACATTTGCTATTTACATTTTTTCCTTTTAAAACGAAAGCTCTTGAAAACAAGTAACATCATTTTTTGCTCTATCATTTTAGACAGCTGATCAAGGCGGAAAGAGCAGTTATTTTGTCTAGCTTAAAATTATTTTATAGGAGAGCCAGTTAAGTCAGTGTATCTTTTCAGGTCTGAATACTACATTTATACATATTTAAATTTCAAGCAAAAATCTCTTGCTCTCTTCTGGTTTTGCTTCTTCACGACTGATAATCTCAGTCCTGAGATGTGAACCTGGATAACACCATCTGCAGTTCTGCTGAATTGCTGTTCTTGGGTACCTTCAGCAACTCCTGAAGTCACTTGCTGGCACTGTCCTGCCCGAGATCCATTAGGCAACCACTACACATGCTCCAGCTTTGCAAAGTGCCCCACATTCACAGCTATCACCTACAAGCTGGATTAGGGATGTAGCTCTGTTTGCCCCGAAAGAGCAATTCGTTCATGAGGCTTGGGGTTAATACTAACTGTTAAAATGGAAACACTTTGTTTTAGCACTTGAAGGTACTTCTGGAATTTGAAATACTTAACAAAGCATTTGTATCAACTTTCACTTGGATATTTGCTCATTTTAAGCACAGAAGAACAAGTAGACAAGATGCACTACTTATTCTAACTCAAGTGAATAGCACAGCACTTTGATAATCATTGTTACATTTATCCAACAGACTCCCTGAAATATACACATCAACACATACAGTTTTGTTCAACAATTCATTAGAGTAACACTAAATAATATGTTTAAAATTAGGATTTTGTCCCTTCCTAAACTCCCATAGACACAGCAGCCAAAAAGCTGAATAAGTCAGGGTGCCTTTGAAGATATTTAATTAAAATCTAATCCCAAATTCTTAAAAGCTCACATAAATTAAGCTGTCATTCATAAGATTTATGGATTCTCATTTGCATATTGCATACAATTCATCAATTACTCATGTTTGAAAGCAGAGCCTTGGCGGGCGTGGGGCTGCTGGGCACACTGAATGGCCCCGAGCGTGTGCGGGCTCCTCTGGTACCTTTGCCAGCACCTGGATCCCGCTCAGCAATGTGCCAGCTGACAGCAAACGCTCCAGTCAGTCTTCAAGCATGTGGATCAGTGGGCGGATACCCTTCGTGCTGCAGGAGGAAGTTTCTCAGAGCAGACACACAGCATCCTTACTGTTTGCAGCTATTAGGAAGCTGCCTGTGACAGTGCCGTATTCTAGCAGCAGCGCCAGCTCGAGAGCACAGCAGCTGTGGCTCAGTGCCCAGCCACACACCTGGTCCATCCCAACTATGCTCCTGCACCCCACAGCTCCCTGCTTGGGGCAGTCCTGCAGCACAGCCCGAGGGCAGCCTCAGCCACACGCCTGCAGCAGCATTGTGATGAGTTTTAACCAAGGATTCCTCTGAGGAACCACAAGAACACGGCTTCTGTGCAACACAACATGTCAGAAACCACAAGATGAAAACATCAAACCCACTACCAACAGATATCCTGCCACTAAACCAGGTTTCTGTTTCTTCCTTTCCTCGAGGCTCAATCCATGCTCACTGCACATCTAACTTTGGCAACACAAAGTAGCTTATGATTTGGAAAGTTATTCCTGAAGCAAACTCTTTCCTTTCATGCAAGGCTGCCTGAACAATTGTCTAAACAGACGTATTGTTAAATGGGTTAATTTTTTTTTACAGTGTGTCACAATGACAGGAGAATTCTGAACAAAATCTCCACTGTGCATTTGTTTTGCCCAGCCCCAGCTGTGTATGACTGTGCTATTCGGAGATCACAGCCTTTGGAAGGAGCATCCCATCAGTCACATGCTGGATGTGTAGCCAACACACAAGCAATAGCTTCCAATACTAGAAACAGTAAATTCTAACACCTTTCCTTTCACTCATTCATTTTATTTTTACTTTTTTTCTTAGCTTGCTGATTACAAATGTACCAAGGGGGAAAACTGACATGAGAAGGCAGCACTTTCTAAGGTTCTCGGTGCAGCTCTGGCAACTAAGCACTGACCTGCTACACTGCCGCTCGCCCAGCCCGAGACCTTTCAGAGCAAACGCTGATAATTGTGCCAAGCAAAATGCATGAACCTACTCCACTTCATTAACTGTAGTCTCAACCAGGTCTTAAATTCAAATCTCAAAAGGTGAAAGGCTAATGCAATAACCACTCGTTACTCTGCCTTGTTACCAAGACACCGCTCATTTCTTACAGTCATGATGTATGTTATTAAAGCTAGCCTATTATTTACATCCTCCTACCAAATGTTTTACAAAACTGCTTTAAACAGTTTGTTCCCATCTAGCTATTAGTTGCTATATATAGCAACCATAACCAGAAAATACAATTCCAGAAAATACAAATGCAAAACAATGATTTGTGAGCATTTAATCACTTTTGATAGCTCCTGTAAAATGAATTAATGGAAGGAAGGATAAATACCACAGCTGATGCCAGCATCAGCTTCTTCACAGTTCCTTCCCTGACCCACAAGAAGTCTGAAATCGCTCTGCTCTAGAGTTACAGTGCACTCCATCAGGGAGCACGATACTGTTTGTTAACATTCCTTTAGTAACAGAACACGTCAGCATTCTCCTCAAGCCTTAAATTCACTTGTGCAATGCAAAGAACATCTCATATGCTGTACATCTTGATCTATCTGCTATAATTCTAAGAAAGTAGCCTTGACACAATTGATTGTGAAATGTTCACACTTTCCAACAGCTTTGATTTAACGTTCTGTCTTTTCTAAACATGAATTTTTAGGGAAGCTGTTGGGTGGGAAGGGAAGGAAAAGTAATTGTTTCAATGTCCTCACTCCAAGTCATCAGTCTGTCAGGAAAAAAAAATAAAAAATAAACCCCCAAACCATATATATATAGATAGATAGATATATTCAACAATTTTATGATACAATATATGAAAAAAAGGCCTGGAAAAACTATAAGAGATGTTATACATACTAAACAAATGATTTTTAAGTAATTAATTTAGGTATGCGTGCAACCATAAAATACCCCCCTTGTGTCACATCCAGGAGGCTTGGAGCTCCTTCTCCAGGAGAAACATTCAGCACCCCACAGCATGTATATTCCCCAACCCAGTCATTTCAGTACGTACGTCACTACTCTTGTGATTGACTGACACTTTTCCTTTAGCAGTGTTTATAAACAGACTGTATAATAATGGCGCTCTGCTCTGGGCGGGGCATCTCCCTGTACTTGCTATGTGACGGTTTGTCACAACACACGAGCAGCTCAGTCGCTCACACTGTATGCAGTGACATCCTCCCGTACCCCTAAGACAGCTCCATTTTACGTGCAATATTCATATACAGCTCCGGGACTTACACAATAGCTACATAAAACCTGAAGAATTTGGAATGGAAAAATATTTACCTGACAAATTGGTACTGTTCACTTATACAACTAGTAAATTCTAATTCTGTGTATAACTGAAGATAAAATATATCCTAAACTGCATTTGTAGGACAATCAATATAGAGAGACTATAAACACACCAGAGACGAAAACAGTATTAAAAGCTACATGTGTGTTAATTGAATTAATAATAGACAGTACTGAAAGCCTATCTTCTTCTTGTACAGTTTATTACAAAAGTCTCATGAACATCTGTCCTGCAATAACTGTTAACTATTTTAATTGAAGTTTGACGTAGTTTATAATGTTGGCTTTCATGGATGTCTACATAGCTAAGTCGGCAAGCAGATCCATTTGCTTTACCATGCAGTTTAACAGGAAAGAACCTAAAAGGTTACTGCTCTCAAATCATGTTACGTGTGAAACCTGGAGAGACAGACAGCACTGCAGCCTGGATTTGTCACTGCTGAGTACCCTCGGACTCGTTTTTTTCAGTGTCATTTAAATCCAGTCCTACAGAACTCCCTGGAATTTCATTTTCACTTTAAGTAGCAGCAGAAAACCTTCAAAATCTTACCATCTTCACTTTTTACTAATCACAAATAATGACTTCATAGGAATTTATTCTTTCTTTCCAATTTCTTGAATGTAACTTCTGGTTTTGCTTGCCATATGGTAATGGAAACACTATGATTAACTTAATGATAACTCTTCATGTTAAGTTCTTTTAAGAAGCTGTAGTATAAGCAAACACCACTGATATTTCTCATTCACCAAATAAGTCCGTGTGTCACAGGCCTTTGGAAACTGATTTTTCTTCACATGAAGTTATGGAGTGAAAGAAAAAGGGGGAGAAAGCCATATAGACACTCATTAGATTGGAAGGTGACACCAACAAACATCTGGCTTCAAATCAGAAAATGAAAACTGTTCTAAATTAATGGGTTTCCATTCTTTAATGATTTTTTTTTATTTTTTATTTTTTTACTACAGAAACATTAAACTGAAGTTTTTAAAATTTCAACAACGTTAAAACACACGTAACTATCCCTTCTTATAGCTCTTAACAGACAGATGGCTCAAGCTGTAACTTTACATAAGAAGATGGTTCCTCTGGTACCTACAGTAATGCATCTTGCAGCTTCTGTAATGAAAATCTTCACTGTTTTTCACATTCAGTATTCTGAGTACTCTCTCAAGAAAAAAAAAAAAGATGAGTTTAAAAAAAAAAAATGCAACAAATGATCAAGAATCACTTAGGTTGGAAGGGACTTTAAAAGATCACTGAGCTCCAAACAGCTGCCATGGGCAAGGCTGCCATCTACCAGGCCAGCCCAGCCGCAAGCACCTCCAGAAATGGGGCAGCCGGTTCCAGTGCCTCACAATCCTCTGAGGAAAGAAATTCCTCCTAACATCTAACCTAAATCTTCTTTTATTTAAAAACCATTCCTCTTCATCCTATCACTATCATTGTAAAATGTCAGCCTTTCTCCTGCCTATAGTCCCCTTCAAGTAATGAAAGGCCTCAGTGAGGTCTCCCCACAGCCTTCCTTTCTCCTGCATGAACAAGCCCAGCTCCCTCAGCCTGTCTTCATGGGAGAGATGCTCCAGCTCTTGATCACCTTCAAGGCCATCCTCTGGACCCACTCCACAGCTCTGCATCCTTCCTGTGCTGGGACTCCAGGACTGGACACAGCACTGCAGGTGGGGCCTCACAAGGGCAGAGAGGGACAATCCCCTCCCTTGTGCTACTGCCATCTATCTTTTGGTGCAGCCCAAGATACAGTTGGCCATGCGAGCTGCAAGCACACACTACTGGCCTATGTTAACTTGTTCATCTACCAGGACACGAAGACCTTCTTGACAGGGCTGCTCTCTCTGAGTTCTTCATCTGCACACGCACCCAGGACTGCTCTGACCCAAGTGTAACACCTTGCACCTAGCCTTGCTGCACATCATTCTGTACACATGGGCACCTTTCAAATTAAGTCTCCAAACTAAGATGTTCAAACTTGCCACTAAATGATGTGTTTTTTCATCAATTCTCTGTAGAAAGTAAAATGTCATTTTACCTGTATAAACCTGACCAGAAAAGTGTATTCATTAGTATTTAAATTTTCAGTACATTCAGACAAATATGTTTTACATTTTAACTTTCACTTTCCAATTGCTTGCAAAGCCTCTGTCTGAATGTGTCTTTTTCAATGAACCTGACTGTACAGATTCAGAGTAGTTGGAATAGCTCTTTCCTCACCATGGAAGTGAGCGGAACTACCCATTTATGTACTGAAGAGATCTGGAAGCAGGTAACCAAAGTTCCACATCACAAAAACGTCTAAGTGTTGTTTTTCAGTCTGTGTTCACTTTGGCTGTTTTCTATTTTCTCGTCTTGAAAGTGAATCTCTAAGAGAAACTCTTGAACATAAGTACATGAAAATATTACAGGTATGTGTAATACTCATACTCAGGAAATGCACTGTCAAGGAGTAAACAGAAAGTATTACTTTTCAGCCTCAGTCTTCACTGGTGACTACTCTTCACACAGCCCTTGAACGGATAGGTCAGGAACTGGGGACTGGAGAACAGCGTCCTTCCTGCTGTAAGCACAGATCGGGGTTTGAGACCAACTGAGGAACTTGAACATCCGTATGTCTACGGATCCCGGCAAGATACATCCCAGAAGCCTGAGGGAATTGGCTGACATATCTGCCAAGTCTCTGCCAGTAACGTTTGAAAAAAATTGAGCTGGTCAGGTGAAGTCCCTGATGACGAAAAAAATACAGCACTGCACCCGGAATGGATGCAAGGATGAAAAAGATGACCCAGAGAACTACTGACCTGGCAGCCTCACCTCCATGTCAGGGGAGATTGTGGAGCAGGTCTTCCTGAGCTGTGTTAAAGCATGATATGGGGCAACCATCATGGTTTCACCAAGGGCAAGTCCTGCCAGAACAACCTAGATGATGATCAACACTTCATGATGGCATAACCACATCAACAGATAAGGGAACAGCTATCCGGATTTCAGTATGGCTTTTGACACAGTCCTCAATAATATCTTTCGCTCCAAACTGGTAAGAGGAATTTGGTGCATGGACAGTTCAGTGGACAAAGAACTAGACAAGACTGTACCCAGAGGGTGGTGGTCAGTAGCTCAATGTCCAGCAGCTCTCTCCATCAATACAAATTGGGGAACGTAAGGATGTCTGTAAGAAAGAAGGATCTCCTCAGCAGGGCCTGCTGCGGTATAAGGGGAAACGGCTTCAATCTAAAAGAGGGGAGATAAATTGAAGAAGTTCTTTATAAGAAGGACAAACAAGAACTATTGCCCAGAGATGTGGTGGATGCTCTGACCTTTGAGACATTCAAGGTCAGGCTGGACCGGGTTCTGAACACCCTGATCTAGTTGTAGGTGCCCTTTTTCACTGCGAGGGAGTTGGACTGAATGACCGTAGAAGATCTACTCCAATACAAATGAGTCTAAGGTTCTTTCCATCTGTGGCCTACAGGCCACAGTTTCTTTGCTTTTCTACTCACAGCTCCAAGATCTCTATACTGAGAGAGCGCAGAGAACTATGACTGCCTAATTAATGTAATGATGTTTGCACATCCGTTACCTGACTGTACAGAATACCCACACCGTCCCTGTGAAAGACAGCTGCAAGGATCCAGCTGGAACACAGCAAGGCGTAGGCCTGACTCTCCTGGACACAGGAAAGGTGGAAGAGGCAGAAAAATTAAATAAATAAAGCGAAGCCACAGCACCAAGTCTCCTTCAAGTGCCTCCTCAAATTGTCTAAAATATATTTATCTATATCTACAGCTAAGTATAAAATCCTCTCTACTCTGACTCTCGCTTTCCTTAGGCCTCTTGTATTACCATGAACAGTTAATAATAGCACAAACTCACATGCCTCATTTCTTAACTTCCCACTTCAGGGTTTGCTTACTGTATTTTTGATGATGACCACAGACAAGGTTGCCAGTTAATTAAGAATAAAAACTAAATTTCATGTAAGTTAGTTTGAAACCTAGGCAGTTCACAAACAACTAAGGTCACTTTTTTTGCAGTTGACTAATCCCACATCTGACACAAAGCCTAAGCAATCTTCCTTCCACTTAATGTTTATGCAGACACACATATATATCTGCATGCTAAATGAAATTATGGTTACCAACTTCAGTCCTTCTTCCACAAGCACTTAAGCACCTCTTACAATCACTGAAGTGCATCTGAAGCAATACTTCTCTAAATAGGGCACTGCAGCCATTTGGTCAGTGTAACCTGAGTGCTTTCTGCTACCTGAACATTGCTACCTGACACTCAAGCTTCCTTTTCGTAATAGCACAGTCCTGCTACTACCTCAGAAATGTGAAAGATTCTCCACTTAGCACACAACGACACGTAATGAGACTGCTGCAGCACACTATAAATAGCTAACGCTCATTTTCCAGTGTATTCATTTTAAATATACACATATACAGTATGTGATAAGTGAATCGCTATATTTTTTCTGAAAATATTGAATGTCTCATAGGGAGCAACAACAACAGCAGGCTAGGAATGACTCGATCAGATTACAATCAATATTGGTTGATTTGACAACAGCTTCTGTGCAAGACTTAGATTGTCCTGTAGCATCTGAAAATGCACTAGCATAGAGTATTTGATTTTTGTTCTCTCCTTCAGATTAATTTTGTATCTTCCATTTTAGATATTAAATTTTTCAATCATCTTCCTCTGATGTCTCCTTATTTTAATTTAAAAGGAATATAAACATGTCTAATTTGGAAGATTTTTATTACTACAGTATCTTATCACCTCATTATAGCAATTTGCAAAGGTTTTTGTCCAAGTTGATACCAGAATGGATCATATTTTCACCTTTGCATTTCTTTCTTTCTTTCTCAGTATGTTTGTGAGCTGCTGTACCTTGCCTTTGGTTACTGTGGGAAGGTCTTGGCAAAGAGGCAAGTTTTACAGCACTATAAAAAACAGACGTGGGCTCACTTTCCTTGGCTATTGACCAAAAATGTTTTTATCTCCAGCTCTCATTAACTTCCTTTGGAGCACATTGAGCAGCATTGCTTGTGAGGGTTACAGACATTTTGTTTGGTTATGAATGAAGTGGGAGACTTGGTCTTGGCCCCAAGATCTTAGGTGGTTTGCACTGCACGGGGCTGAGAAGCAGGCTGAGAACTTAATTCACGTTAAACACACATGCATGCCCATTATAAACTTGTGACAGTTTCTCCTTCAAATTCTGTTGGCTGATAAAACCTGCTATAAAGAACAGATAAGAATGGGCATCTGCTGCAAATCTAATAGAACTCTGGGACTGTTTTACAAACATCTCAATAAAAGAGAAGTGACTGCGCTGCTTCCAGAGAAACTCAGTATGTGGGGCTCTGGGGTAATGCCCACCGCAGCATGCTGAATACGCTGTACAGCCAGCGCTGACTGATCTCAAACGGGGCCTGTAAATGGCTCACCAGTATCTTGGCACATGCAATTCCAAACCAGGTCAAGAACTGAAGCTCACACACTGGAAACGTGTACCACTAACCAGAAATACACTGCAACATCTCTCAAAAAACTAACGAGGACTGACTGGGATCCAACTGCTCTGAAAAGCCTAGGAGTTGTGACATTATTTTGCAGTCTTGCATTCCCCTCACACTCGGTTAGCAGCAGGTGTCACTGACAAGATAGTATTTGGACAGTGCTCAAATCAAGCCTGAAGTTCTTGAGAAGAACTAAATATGCATCAAGCACTTCTCTCCGCAGGACACCGACAACACTGGCTCGTATAAACCCTATTTGCCTTTAATCTTCATTTTGTCTCCATCAAGATGCTCCATTTCTCAAGCAATTACTTAAACTATTGTAGATCTTCTTATCCAGCTGTATATCAAAAATGGAATCTGCCTATGTGATAATTTTTCTCCTCTACTCTTATCTGTTGCTTCTGCTCTTATTTTCTTTGCTTTCTCTGGGAAGTTACGTGAGTGTTTTCATCCAGAGTTCAGGTCTTTAGTTTGATGTAAGCAGTACCTCCACTCTTCCTCTAAGGAATAGCACTAAGCATTAAATTTCTGGTTGGAAACTGGCTAAGGATACAGAATATTGTGTCTAAATACCCACCAAAATCAGCAAGAACTATAAAGAGCAAGGCATTTTGACACAAGAGAGCTGCAATTTCATACAGGATGAAAAAAGGCTGGTGAGCCTCAGTAGCTACCATACCATGCAAGGCCCCAGGGCATTTTAAAGGATCTCAGAAATGTCAGAAATCACAAGTCTCATCAAGCCATTGGATTCTTGCAAAATATACGGTAGTAATAAAGAACATGAAAAAGTTGACCCCAAAAAAATTAATCAGAAGGGTTACAATAAAATCCATCTGTAAGTATTTTTAAAGCTAACCATATTAAGCTAAGAATCAAAAATGTGGTATTGATAGGAAGTCAACAGGTAAGTATCCTAAAGAAACTTCAGGTGACAACGCACACATACCATCAGATTTGCTATCATACAGCTAGCATTACTCTGAGTAGCTGTAGGTCAGTAGAACCTCTACTTGTTTCCAGCTCTTCTGATGAATGGAGCTGTTTGAAACAAGAAATACAAACTCTGGACAATTTTCTACTACTTTTTATAATAAATTAATATCATTCTTCTGAAAAATAAAATAACAATTTTAATAGGTAACGGAGAAGCTATTTTCCACTGTGAAAGAAACCAATAGTAAGAGCACAGCATGTCAAGACAAATTTTGATCTTCTTCCCTTCATAGCATGATCTGCAAGAAAAATCATACAGCACTTCCATGAATCTGTAATTTTATCCCAGAAAGTAAAGAATAAGATAAACATTTTCTGTTTGTTTTTCACTTTCCCAGCAACACCATCCTTACTTGCTTCTAGATGGTCACATTTTGCTGACATTTACAAACATTTCATGTTGATCTTACATGGGTCACATCAATCATCTATACAGTTTCAATGACACTTTGTTAAATAAACTGTCATGAAAGATTTATAGAGAATTTGATAAAAGTAAAGAAGATGTAGTTTAGCTTTTAAAGATGCATTACCCCTTTTCTGAGGTGTAATATCAGGTCTAAAATACCATTAAGCTTTTCTGGCAGGAGATGAAGTGAGAAAATAAAATGTACTCTTTCATCAGCACTCACTTATTTGCATCTCCACAAAACACTGTGAGAACAGATCAGCTGCAGTTTCCTGGAGGAAAAGGGAACCTCAGTCCCATTTTGTGTGTTCCATTTATCTGTTCATCTCTACCAATGCCTGGCAGAAGCCACTGTTGTTTTTAACTTACTGTTTGAGCAAAAACTTCCAGAATTCAAAAAATCTGAACATTTTAATACTGTGCACAGCCTTCTGTGGTCTACAGTCAACAAAATTATTCACCCTACTTTTCCCTCTTACCTTTAAAAGAAACCTAATTTTGAAAACTTGTGCAGGTGTTTTTTTTGTGTTTGGTTTTTTTGTTGTTGTTGTTTTTTGTTGTTGTTGTTGTTGGGGGGGGGGGTTTAAAGTGACTCCTTTGTGATTAGTTACCCAAGCACAAAAAGTCACGCAGAATGGTGCAACTGGCTTTGTAGTGATTCCAAGAAACAGTTCTGCAATGTTTCTGTTTATCTCGGTGATGAGATGACCACAATACACACACTGGGATGTAACATGGTTTGGGGACCCATCCTGGCCCACTGGAAGCTCCCTGTATTTCAGTACCCTGTACGATTTGACAGCAGTGCCGAGGTGCCACTTAAACTGACTGGAAACAGTTCCTGCTCCACTTCCTTAGAAACTAAGACAACATATTTTCATCTGAACTCCACAGTAAAGGATGTGGCAACGAGCCAAGTAACAGCAAAGAATCCCATCAGAATAAACTATGAACTCTGTATCAGCTACCAAAGTTTCACCCACTGTTCAAGTGGCAAAAACTCAAGGGCAGATACTTCAGAAAAGTTTACTTCAGAAAAAGTTGGAATTGTTCAAAAAATTTCACCTACCTCTTAAGGATTTCAGCCCTGAATTCTAACATAACTTCACTTTTTCCTCGTATTGTACGTTATTAACTAAGTTTTCTGTGCTCTTACCACATAATAATATTACACTTATCACCAAAACTAAGCTTTGTTCACAAGCTGAAGCTGCAGTTAAGACTGTAGGTGTGGTCAGGTAACTCACTTTCACTAAATACTACTCTTTAGAAAATCGACTGCTCTCAAGGCAAACCCCCCCCACTAATTGTGGCCCACAGCACTACTGGTAAGACATAGGCAAACTTTCAAACTTAAACGTCTCATCCTTAATATGTGGGAGTGGGCAACACTGCCCTCAGTGCTGGGCTGGGCCTTCATCACACGTAGCTCCTAACAAGAAGCAAAGTTTGTGCAGACAAAACAATTCGGATCATCAGTTTTCCACCACAAACTGATCTAATTAAAAAAATCATCATTTACCACATATTTTTTCAGTTCTCTCCAAAAACAGTTGTCTGCTACTTTGCAGCAGTTCAGCTTGTTACAAAACCCAACCTAGGAAGCAAGCAAAACTTTTCTCCAGTCTACTGTTCAGTCTTGTACAATCTGAAGTGTTGCAACAGAGGTTCAGAAAAATCTAACAAGACAAAAGCACTTCTCCCTAAGACCTCTAATTTTGGTAATCAAGAGGACAGCAAGAGCTACTTCTTACAAAAGCCTTTACTTAGTGTCAGGTGCATACTTAGATAAGATTTTGCATCTTCCACCTCAGTAGACCTTCTGTCACCTTCCTGTCATTGCCCAGTCTCAGAAGTCTCGCAAAAAAGGGTCAAAAAAGAAAAATACACAGTACACTTTTACTTCTGAACACCGGACAGTGCTGTTGAATTTACATTATTGTTAAGATTCTGCCCCATGTTCAGACCCTGAGTTTACTTCTGGGGTCCTCATGGAGAACAGCACCTCGACATTTGGGCTGCATACATTCAAAGAAGTGAAAGGCATGTAGGTTCTGCTCAGAGCACTAGCAGTGAACTGCCTGCAAGATGCTAGCAGTGACTGATGTAAGCAGGCACCAAGGATGGGTCCCCGATCCCAGAACAACTCTCTCTGTAAAAGAAGTACTCTTCTTCTTAAAAGAAGAGGCTGACTTCTCCATTAACTGAACTTGACTTTACTCCCAGTAACAGTTTATTCAGTGTGAATTTGAGGTGTTTTTTTTTTTTTTTTAAATATAACCTGCAGCAATAACCACAGTAAGTGGCATCTCAGCAACATTAATCTGTAACTATTATAACTACTATATTATCAGCGCTGTTCCTAGATACTGTGAACTCAAAAAAAAAAAAAAGGCTAGGAGTTTAAAGGCAGCAATTTACTCAGTTATTCAACACATCTGTCAAATATATTACTGAGTGGTAAATGAATAAATATTGGATTTCAATTGCTATGACTAGAAATAAATGGCTAGCTGTTCTCCAAGCAGCAGCACTGTGAGCCACAGGTATTGCGTGTAGGCTTACTTAAGGAAAAAAAAAAGAGTGATTAAAGTAAGTTCTGTACTGTGAAAAAATGCAGCCTGACATTTGATAGGCTGGACTGCTACAGAACAACTGCCACTCTTACCAAGTTGCATGTTTCTTGGGAAATAAACCGAAAAAACAGCACTGAGACACTTCTCTGAGTGGAGACCCCAAAGAGATCCTAAGTGAATTATTTTGGACTGACACCTGGCACCCAAAGGCACATTCCATTTGGAAATGATCATTCCGATGGTTTACAGATATTCTTAAAAGTAGTTTACATACATTCAAAACTAAACCAATTTTTAATGTTTATCTTTTATATTGAGGACAGCAAACAATCATTTTGAATAAATCCTATGCAGCTTAAGAGTGTTGAAAATCAGTTGGAAAAGTACTGGCTTTCAAAGAACAACTGATGGATAAGGATATGAAAAAATGACATGAGAACCCAATACTTGAATCTGTCCTGCCCCACCAGATGGGATCAGAACTTATGTCTCTGTATAACAGACACAGCAGAGATGCTTAAACCATCCTTGTGTAATTTATCAGAAAGTACTGCTGTAAATCAGCAGTGTTAGATCAAAAAAGCAGCTGCCTTCTCATTATGGTAACGAAGACGATTAACAGTAATAGTACTCATCAGAATGAAGGCTTAGCTGCAAGTTGAAGGCAGCAGTGGAAGATGAGGCTCTGCTTCCTGAAACAAACTTTCCACCCGAATAGGCAAGAACTCTCTTTTTATAACTAAATTAATTCACGATCGATTAACTGTTTCACTGCAAGCCCCAACTTCACCAATCTGTCTGTGAATGCTTCCTTGAAACTAAGAAGTTTAGAAATGCAATTGCTTCACCCATGACCTACAACTTCAGTATGACTGTGAGGACCTGATAAAAACCTAACCTGTGAACAGTCTTCAAAGCTCTTTTTTCACACCCACAGTTTAGCTAAGATTTCACAGACACTGCATATTTCACCTAAAGTGCTCCTCGAAGGATCAGCACATGAAAAGTGATCTATACACGTTTCTGTATGTTGTTACCCTCATGCATTCAAGCTGATACACACAATGCATATGCAGAAGGTGACTGAAATCATCACTTCATCAGACAAAGAGCAGCCAGCAGGGAATGGTAACAACTGTGTGCATGGCTCAGCCCAAACACATCATTTCAGCTGAGATCCAGACGTTAAATACTCTGCTGGTGAGACAGCCAGATCTGTGTTACTTCTGCTATGCCCTTATGGTCAAGATGATCTGAGTGGTCTCTTAATTTGACATTTTTCATTTTCCCAGTCTTTATCAACGTGTGTTACAGGCTGTTGAGGGAACTACATAAAAGGATTAACTAATGGCAATAACCCTCTTTTGTCAGAGAGGATTACTGTCATTCAGCACAGGGGAAACTGAAAACCAGGAGTTCCTTTTGTGGTATTTATTTAATATTCCACTCTGTAATCTGTTTGCAACACTGTTAGTGCAAAATGTCATGGGAAGATGTAAACACGCACCAGATTCCTTTTTCGTACCTACAAACAAACCAAATGAAAAACAAAAAACAGTTTGTTTCCTGTCGCTCAAACTGTTCCAAGATCCTGATGCTCTATGTTACTTAACATTTCAGCTGACTTTGGGGACATTGTAGACTGCTCTGATGAGGCACGTTCCGGTGTCAGCCAACAGTTTATCCCTGGCATGCTTGTCAATCAAAATAAAGACAGCTTTCTTTGTCTCAAATGAGTTTTCCCTGGTCATTAAAATTCACTTTTTACTGCAAAAACCACCATTTGGAGAGAGAAAATTGCAATGTTTGTGGCTCCTACTGAATCACGTTATACTGGAGTTGACCACTGCAAAGCAACTTTGAAAATATAACATTCTTCACTGCCTGCCTGCCACCCATTACAGGTATCACTACAACCTGCAGCACGGTCATTTTGTATAAAAGGCTGTAACTTTAACAACAGGATGGCATGAATTTCTTCCATGTTCTAAGCAGAGCAATACAAAAATCTAGAACATTATAATTCTTGGAGGACTGAGCAGGTGGAGTTGAGATCCCTCCTTTTAGACTGCATAAAATATATATGTATTTTTTAATCAAGTGTCTGTTTTTTAAAAAACACAGGTTCTTCTGTTCTAAGTATTAAGGAATTAATCTTTCCCCAGATTACATTTGGAAACCTTCGGCAAAAAGATGAAACTCTAAAGAAAATTAGATATAGAATAAATATTCATGGCCAAAAAAAAAAAAGAAAGAAAGAAAAATGCACGTACATTTCCAGCACACACCAACTTAATTTCTGGGAGAGGCATCAAGAAGCTATCCAAATATATCCTGACAAAACATCATGATTTCCAACAAGCCTATGTGAAACAGAATGCAGCATGATGATTCGCAATGATGTACAAACCATGTAAAGGAAGCTATTATTTTATCTGAAGTTCCCACATGAGTATGAGTAGAAACTGCTGCAAACACCAGATTTCCTTTTCCTTTTTAATAAAAGCATATTAAAAAAAAACCTAACAAACAAGGTTTCAAAATCATTATCTTTCTTCTCTACAGGGAAATTGGCATAATTAGAGGCTATGTGCACAATTATGAGCACGTGGGATTTTAGTTATTATAAACACACTTTCCTTCCACTGACAGCGCTTCAAATCCCATCCTACGGATTGATTTGCAGCCCTTAAAATCAGACCTTTCCTTTTGTTAACAAGCACCATCCTTCTTCAGTTGCCCTTGGAATAAGATGGGAAAATGAAAATGAGTATCTCCTCTTTTTACATTTTCTACAGACTATACTTTAAACACAGATGTAATTAGTGTAATAAAGTGAAAGAGCCTAAGATAGCACCCTGAGCAGGGCAACACAGTATTTTAAGCTAAAAAAAAATTGACTGGCATTGAGAGGAAAATAAGACAGGAAGTACGTGTATAAATCTTACCCCAGATTCTGTGCACATCATTCCATTCCCCAGGCTGAACAGCCCCAGCTCGCTCAGCCTGTCCTTGCAGGGAGGTGTTCCAGCCCTTGGATTACTTTTGTGGCCCTCCTCTGCACGCACTCCATCAGGGTCCACATCTCTCACATGCTGAGGAGTCCACATCTGGGCACAGGAATCCAGACGAGGTCTCAGAGTAGAGGGGCAGGATCCCTCCCTCAACATGCTGGCCACGCTGCTTCGGATACAGCCCAGGATATGGTTGTCTCTCTGGGCTTTGAGGACACAGTGCTGGCTCACATCCAGCCTGCCACTCACTAGCACCCCTAGTTCCTTCCCAGCAGGGCTGTGCTCCACCTTTACATCCCCCAGCTTGTATTCATAGTGGGTACTGCCACAACTCAGGTGCAAGACTGTGCACTTGGATTCACTGAACCTCATAAGGTTCACCTGGGCTCACTTCTAGAGCCTGTTTAGGTCTCTCAGGATGTCACAAGTTGTTTAGTTGTTCAACTGTTAAGCACTGTTAAATGCTTGACCAGTTGATGCTACCTGTACCAGCCTTCAATTTTTTTTTTGTTTGCCATCCCCTTCCAATTCTAATTTAAAATCTTTGTGACTATTACCAAGTTAATATCTGAGCACATACATCAAAGACTTCATGAGGTAAGTTCTAGTGAACACATTTAGCCACCTCTGATGCTACCAATTACATCTGTTAAGAAGTTGTATGGGGAAAAATACAGCAGAACCAATAAGCAGTATATTAGGGTATATTACTCTACCTGAAAGTGCAATGGATTCAGAGGAATGATAACATTACATACCCTGTGTTAAAGATCTCTAAATGCTATGACACAATCAAGATTTCAAAGTACTATTACCTTTTCTCACCTCCAAGGCTGAATCCTCTTGTTTTCCTACATCATTATACATCCCTCATTCACCCCTTTTCATTTTCATACACTACTACTGCAGATTATTACCAGGCTCTTTTCAGTTTCAGTATTACATTTCCAAAGAAAAGAATCAAAAAGTTTTACACAGCTCTTTTTCACAGCCTAAAATGACATAATATAATATTGATCCAGAAACACTGCTGCTGTCATGCAGCTGACACTGTGATAAAGTAGTAAAAGTCATCAAGGGTATACCAAAAATTGTGTGGCAGCATGTCTGCAATGCAGCTGTGAAAGAACTGATGCAGCAAGAGATATAGATGGAGTCAGAGTCTTTGTTGGAAAGTACAAAAAAATGTACTGATTACAACACCTGATAATGTTAATGTCTTGTATTTTTTCATCTTCCATATTGTACTTTGCTCAGTTACAACATACTGCAGAATTTTCCTTACTTAAAATGGAATTATGAGTTTGTCTTCCTCATATTTCATTACAGCCACTGAACCAAGCTGCTGTTCTCTGCTGATTTACATTTTTAGGCCATGCTAAGCTTATATTTGTTAAAATAAGAACATTTAGCTCTTATTTAGAAGATATGCCAAATGTTATGCTGAAAGATTTTTCACTGATATCATATACACTTCCCTAAAGGCAACAGTGGCAGACATGGTTGTTACCAAGCAGGGACAAAGAAACAAGGCACCTGAAGCTGTGCTCAAGTGCTCTCTGTAGACAACCAGAGCTCAAATATTTCCACTGCAGCCAACAGCAACGGCAAGCACAGCCACAGGTGCCATCAGCCCAGACTGCGGGTCAGGCCAGTCCAGGATCTGCATGACCACTGTGGGTGACACCAGATGAGGACTTAGAGCAGTTCAGGGAATTTGGTTTGCATTTCAGAAACCCCAGGGAATTACAAAGACAGACAGCTGATACTCCAAACCACTACAAATGCAATACAAGCACCCAAAGCCAAGTAAGTCCAGAGTCCAGGCCGCGATGAGACTCAAATCCTGTGGCCACATTACAGCCCTTCAGCACTGTGTGAAGGAGTGAATGTGTGAGCACTAAAAGGGTCATTTCATAGCTCCTTCACTGGAAAACTGACACAGCTATGCGGTCTTGAAAAAATAATGCATCACTAAGCATAACATGGATGGGCATGGACCTCAGAGGAAGTCTGGCAAGATGTGATGCAACAGATGTTGGATTAAGTTTCAGATCCAAGTATTAAAGAAGCATTTCAGAGGACACAAAAAAAACCCACTCATTTGGTAGGATAATGCATATTAACACTGTGAAGTAAAACAGAGAATTTTAAAAAGTCAGAAGAGTTTCTGTCCATTCTGCAATGCTGCTGCTGCTCCAGCTCCATCCCCTCACCCCATGGCAGCAGCAGGACAGCAGTGCTGGGACAGAGCGAGCAGGAAGCCCTGGGAAGCCCTGACTGCAGCTCTGCTATAAACTGCCAGAAGACAAAGTAGACAGTTCCAAGTAGGAACAGCTGTTATTTTCCAATTAAAAATTACAAGACCAAAATATTAATTTATTAAGCAAGTGTTCAGATCAAGCAGCCACAACTGCATTCCCTGGCAGTATATACTTTTAAGAGAGCTCAAGAGAGGTTGCTAGCACTAACAACTTCACATGACAAAACAGTTAATTGTCTGTTGCTGATATGCAAACAACTCCATTCCATATTGTGAAATACTGCCTCAGTATGTAATGAACTCAAAAGGTTTTCCCTTGCAGGGGAAAACAATCTTCACGCTTTCCCAAATGTTTTACGTAGTAAAGTATTAGCTGTGCTAGACTTTGAGAAAGATTATCTTTTGCTATCATAGAAGCAAGTTAATGAAGTGACAATAACAAACTGATGTATCTGTCAAAGTTTATAGATAAGGATGTCAAGCTATAGGTTATCAGCCTACAGTACTGACACTGTTCATATATCATAGCCCCCCAACACACACTCTGTCAGCATTGTTTATTTTCAGTCAGGAGTTAAATAATGACCATGTACTAAAAATGCCTTTGGGGAACTGCTTTGTCTTACATACTGTTCACCTGTTTACTTCAGAGTAAGTTCTGAGTTGCTTTTGTTTAATTTTCTGTTTGAACAGCTGGTATTTATCAACTTCAAATGGACTTCAAGTCAATACACAGCAAAAAAATTTCCTGTAATTTCTACACTTGCTAGACACAAGCTTGTAAAATGCTAATGAGAACACACCTTCAGCACAGCACGCAGCTTCAGAGGGACACAAAAGATACCTTCTGAACTACATCAGTACCAGAGCAAGACCGGAGCATGCAGAGTAGGACTGCTTTGTTTTCATTTTAAAGGATCCAACAACAGAAATTGTAACTATTTTGTACTGTGCTCAGTAAATAAGAGCATTTATTACTTGCCTTCTCATCCTTTGAATTTTCTTCACAGTATTCAGACCCAATTATCCATAAAAAGGTAGATGATATGAAGTGGTTGCTTATTGTGTTTTTTTTCCCTCCTGCCTACTGCTTTGAAACAAAGGCTGAGAAAGAAGCAAGTTCTTCAGTTAAAGGTGAGGCTGCAAGGAAGACAGCCACAAAAAATAAAAATACTTAATGAAATATCCTTTTTTTCTCACCTCACATACATAAAATTGCTATTTAAATACTCCTAAGGAAACTATTTCATAAAAAGTTTTATGACAAGAAAGAAGTTAAATTACACACTAGAAAAATACAGTAAAATGTGAATAAGTAAATGCCTAGATATAACTAGGAACGACATGAAGGGTTTCCACCTATTTATTCTTTATTCTCTATATAGAAGGTAAGGTTACTGAACAACGATACCAGAAACCACATTCTGGAACTGACAGCTTGAACTGTCGTATTTGACTAAGTGAGAAAAGAATGGAAAAATCATGAATTTGTAATTCAAACAAGTTCCTATTGCTTTTTCTGAACCATTGTCTGAATAAGAATCATGAGGCGTAGGCTGAAAATTATAAGAAAGATTTTTTTTTTTTTTTACTTAAAATGTTAATTAGTGGACTTCTTCTCCAAGTACATTTTTAAAATGACCTGAAATTTAAAAAAGAGGAAACTCAAATTAATAAAGGGAGTGGAGGAAAATGAACTACAAAGACAAAAACAAGCAGAGGTTGCTTATGTCACTTTTTTCTTCCCTCAGCATTACATTGAGGTAATTTAGGTACCAAAAGTAAGGATCTGTGGCAAAGTTGGGCAGAACTGTGGCATGAAGCTTTCTGTAATCTCTATTTGACTGTAAAAGAACAAACACGGCCTCTGAATATTAAAAAAATGATAAAGTAGACTTGATACCTCCTTAGTACTATTCAACAAGACTACAGATCCCAATTCTCCTACACCTAACTTTGTGGAGTCTTACTGTCTTTTCTGACCGATAATTGTTTAAAAAGTATTGGTTTCTTGTGAAGAACAAACACATCTGTACCCAACCATGAGGTATCTACCTGAATATGTAAAAAACCCAGGTTGATTTCTACAAGTGATGTTTTTAATTACAAGTTTTGTACAAAAGACATGGAGTAGCCAGCTGAACGGCTGCCACAGCCTCCACTCCAACTCAGAGAGTGAATAAAAAATATCTAGTTTCTTAAAAAGATTTTGATTGAAACCACCATCACTTCAGCCACAAATTAGATAGCTTTTACTAACGATACTTCAGCCATTTAAGATGTCTGATGACTGCAAAAATCCCCACAACACTTGTGAATCCCCTTTATGGGAGCGAACGGAGCCAGACACTAGCAAGGCCTCCTGAGCCTCACATTGGAAACTTTTTCACAGGAGCCCAAGTCTATTGTGTACGATAAGCCAAGGGGTGCCGAAGGACTTGGTTGCTATGGTGGCATCTCATAAATCATCAATTATTGTCTGTTATTATGGAGGTGACAGCCTCATAAAGAGATTTGCATTTTCGGCTAATTTTAAGATTTTTTCTGCAGACATCATTTGCTTTGTAAAAGAAATGTCATGACAACCATAGAACACTTAAGCTTGTTATCGGGTAGTCAGGCATTCACTTGGACCCCGTCACTTTGGCATCTGAGCATCCCTGCCTCTTTTGCATTATTGAGTAGTTTATCTTTACAGTTCATAAGTATATTTCTAAACACAGGGACGGCATAATAGCAGAATGGCGGCAATGCAACCAGGGCTCCTGGTTGCCACGGCAACCTAAACTGATCAATTCCCTGTCACCGTTCTAAAAGAGGCACCACTCTCCTGCGGCCCCAAACACTAATTACAAATGCAGGCCCTTCGCTGGCATGTTCAGCTTACAGATTAAAGCAGTTCATGCCTAATTTATCATTTAACATGTCCTCCCACATTTGTAGTGCCGTGCAGAATGAATAATAACTTCACTTGTTTACAGCATTTTCAACTTAATTTCACTAATTAGTTTTGCAGTTGCAGGAATTTTTTAGGGCTGCTAAAGCAGGCCCTGTGCACCGGTCACAGCCAATCCCCACAAGTGCAGCCAGCAAGTGATAAGTTACATGTGCAGGGTCCCTTTTTTTCCCCAAAAGTGTGTTTTTTTAAGTAGAAGGGATGACTGATGCAAAAGTACCACACCTTCCCGTTGCAAAATGGGCCCAAGAGATGACACTTTGTTGATCTTTGAGATCGCACTTCCCATCACGCTTCTAATGAATACATGAGGTAAAATCCAGTTGTGGTCCTTAAAACTGAATACTCAAGTATGTGTATGCATCCCTGCACTGTGTGTGCATGCACGAGTTTCAAGTATCTACACAACTCCAAGCACCACTACCCTGCTCGTTCCCCAGAGCTCCATGTTGAGGACCCACGGTGTCTCAAAAAACATCCTTTTCCACTCTTTGCAATCCCTAACAACAAGGCAGAAAATGAAGTCTCAAGTGAAGCCAGAACTTGTCACACTTCTCCAGAGAAAAGAACCTTAAGCAGAAATCCTGAAATCCAACACAGGATGTTCGGAATATTCTCTGACCTTTTGGTCCATACAACAGCATTCTAAGTTTGCATACTCAAAAATGTTTCAAATAGCAAAAAAGACAGGACCTGTAAAATTCCTCTCCAGCAACGTGAACAGATTTGTGTTTGAATGCTGCTGCCTACAGGGAGCTCAGGGAGAGGTCTTTTGGTTCCCCAGTAATATTTGCACTATCAGAGCCACAAAGAAGATCATCTGACAGCCTCAGCCCCAGGCAGCTCCTCCCTGTCATCGGTTTTACAAAAGGGTTCCTTCCTAGAACTCCTGTTAATCAACGTGAATTATACATCCAAGGAAAGTTAAAACCCTTCAGTGGCTCTGGGGGGACACAACAAGAGGGAGCACCGGAGCACTTCCACCTGTCGTGCAGTTGCAGCATCCCTGCTCCGGGGCCTTGGTGCAGCCCAGTAGCCTGAGCTCCCAGGTGCCACCAGCCTCCAACACTGCCTCGTTGGTCATGCAGCAACACTTCTGCACTACCACCATGCCAAGGTAAAGCTCCAGGCCCTTATGTCAAAGGGAAATATGGTCAGCTTGTGCACAGATGAGTTTTCATTGCTTCAAGTGGCTGCTGATCAGAGGTGCCTGCCAAACAATGCATAGGCTGGAATATTACTTTACATCACGGAGGTTTTTAATGAAATGCTGCTTCTGCCTTCCACAGCTTTTTAGACTTGTTTCACATATTCAAGTGACAGTTCCAAAGCATCATATTCTAACAGAGCCAACAGAGAATGTGAGTGCAAGTATGCATAGGCAACGTGCTAGTGCAAGGGGAAACTCGAATCACAAGCACTTGCACCAGGGCAAGCCAACACCAACTCTAGACTCCTTACTTAAGTGCTTCTGCTTGTCTGTATACCATCCTACACTAGTTCATGTGACTTCTTTCATGTCCAGCTTTTTCATGTTTTCCCGTATGCTGATATTGTTTCTCAACCTGATCAAAAGTAAAGTCCAAACTACACGTCAAACAGCTATCTAAAAATGCAGCTCCCTCATGAGAACATGCAACCCCCCCCCAACAGAACTGACTGTTCTGTCTGCCAGTTTCCTTACAATGCTAATTCAAAACTTGACTTTCAAACAACAGTAAGAAAAAAAATTGATTATTCATCTGCACTTTTCAAGCCCTCTATTACTGTTGGCCACCACAGAACTGTACGGCCTGGGCAACAAGACAGAGCCAGGCAGGCACTGAAGAGCTCCAGACTCTTAAAAAGTAGAAGGGAAACAGCTACTGACTGCAAGTGGGTCTTGTCATAGCAGCTGGAAGAAAAGTCCAGTTAAGTAGTCCAGTTCTCAGGGAATGTGTTTAAGGCATGGAGCAGGCTGTGCACTACTGAGTGTGACTGGAATAAGAGCAATGTGTATTAACAATAATCACTCTATTTTTATAAAACAATTATGATAATTGTGTGTGGTTGGCCTATTATGATTACATACCCATTCACAATCTTGTTTCTCATTCCTGCTGAATGCATAAGGCAGCTGCATTGAGTCCTGGCAAAAAGGTAAGATCATTTGACTACTACAGGTAAAAGTTGTTCAAGTCTTGCAGTACTTAACACTTCTGACCATTTCATTTTTCGCCAAGACAGTATGTTTTTATCATCTCAGTGCTACAGCTCCTGTTATTTAATGAAATGCAGACTTCATCACCTGCAAAAAACCTCAGCACTGAATACTGACCAGATTAATGGAGATGCTATTCCAGTCACTTTACATTTGTCTTGCCTAGCAAGCTGCACTTCTAACGAAAGATGGTACACGGTGAGTACCAGAATGCACCAAGGATGTATGTTGACTACAGAATCTCTCCTGAGAGTTAATATAGTACCTTCACATTATTAAATGCAACATGCAGAGCATTACATTATTATGCTACACATGGCTAAGGAATTTTAGTATTCACAGGATTATGGTAATTAAGTCTTCCTTCACTTTGGGTGATGTGACACTTGCTTGACTATAATGTCACTCCACTTAAAGTCTGTGTAAACAACATTATCTTAGTCACTCTGCATTACATTTCCAACTGTGAGCAAAATTACAAGGTCAGAGTGGACAAGAATGTAGGTAATCCCAAGGAAACATCATGTAAATGACTAGCTCAAGGTTCAAGCTGGGTTTTCAAGGGTGGTAAAAGGCTTATGTACTACACCAATGTTTTAGTATTGTTTTGTAGAAGCTATTACGAGCAAAATGCATTTCTATTTGTAGGGACACTTAGTCGGTCAGAACATGTCAAACTTTTGCCAGCAAGAAATCAGCTGTCAAAGACATGCAAGGAGTAAAAGAGTTGATTTTGTAAGAAAAATAAAAACCTATATGAAACTAGTAGATTAAATCTGTAGGTGACAGATGGAAACAAAGAAATATATATTTCAATGCCATCCTTAACATAACATAATAAAATCTCCATTAAACTGTCAGTCAGGCAGCTCGAAAAAAATATTAATCTCGTTGTTAAGACCAATTTGTTTAATTCACTTAGCTGAATTTGCTTTAGCTTTGAATATCAAATAGGAAAGCATTTACAGTCCTCTTTCATGATTTTAACTGTCAAACAGAAGTGCAAGCGAATCTCTTTTAACCCTACAACTATAAACTGTGCACACAGACATTCCTCAGCCTATGCAGGTCCTGGAAAGAGTACTACTGAAGGGCAAAATGACATCACCTGGCAAGGTCAGTTAAGCTATAAGTGAAGCTGCAGTTACAGAAGGACTTTTCCTTTATACCTGAGCTTGTTTAGTCCTCAGTCCAAGAGTTAGCACACTTGTCAGCCATAAATGGGACAACAAGACCAAGCAGATGAAACAGCTGCTATCCTACCAGCAGCATATAGTAGCTCAGAAGTCCATTAGCTATAAAGGTTTCAAAATGCACCAGTTATCCTCTTCTCCGTAATATAAAACCAAGCAAACAGAGAAAGCCTTGTAAGCAGTTAGATATTGCCTGGAGTTGCTCAAACACTGTGACTACATAAGCATTCAAGCCCACGGACTTGGAGGCCTAACAAAAATCAGGCTGAGCTGGGATTTAGATAGTCACATCAATACCAGGGCTGTAATAATTTCTGGGAATTCCACCTGCAGAGAAGTGGCATCCAGGGAAATGTCACTGACACATCACATACTCTAAAATGTCATTTCAGTCATTTCTGTCTTAAACAGTAGCTGTGGGAAATTTAATTAATGACAAAACTGCACTGTTTCAAGTTCTGTCAGGTAGGAATTATGTTCACAAGTTCACTGATAAAAACAGGCCTCTGCCAGAAAAACTGAAGGAATAAAATCTGTCTGCACCAGCTTTCAACTTGCTGCTGCTCAGAATGTGGATTGCCGTGATTTGTCCTCTAGGCTCATGCCTCACTTTATGCTGCAGACTCCTAAATTCAGACTGGAGTACAAGACAAAGTCCATTATCTGATCAGCGGCCACCCAGCCCACATTCTTCTTGGGCCTCTTAGGTACCAACATGAGAAACACCTTCATTTCTCAAGAACAAACTAAGGAAGAAAATGCATTACTGCTCCCTGATTACCAGAAAGGCATTTAAGGTAGAACAACTGTCAACAACTGTTAGTCCTTTAAACACAAATTGTACCGACTGGCTGAAAAGCAGTACAAAACTCCATCTCACCTGGTAAATCTGTTCAGCATGAAGGGCCATAATCCTTCCAATGACTTTAAATAAGAAGGGAACAGAGCAGCTGACAGCTTGTTCCACAAACTGTACCAACAGAAAGCTCTGGTGACTTGAGAGCACCCACTACCCCACTGGAGCAGTGCATGAGATGCCCTCAGTGCCTGACATCTTCATAGAATTCAGTCACTGCAGCCTGCTGTTACAACTAGTTACAGAGAGTAGATCACTCTGTCTGAAATATTTCTGTATTAATCTACCCATCATACTTGTCATTTCTGTTGCATGTTAACGGTACTTGCCACATATCACAATGTAGTTTTACTACAGGATTTAACAGAAAAATAAATGAAAGCAAAGTGCATATAATATTACTAATATAAACAGGTAAAATACAGAGATCATTGACTTGGTGTCTACTTTGGCAGCAGCTGAATTCAGTCTCATGACTTATGGTTCTGATTCAGCGAGGGTTGCCTGTCACGTACAACTCTGTGACTTCTTTTGTATGTTTTCTTTGAAAAGTAAAGGTTTTCTGTATGAGATTGGAATTTAATTGTTTCCTTTTTAGACAAATATGCTTTTGGATAGATGCTGATGGAAAGGGCAATCACATGTCAAAAGGGCAGCAGTACAGTGAGATTATGTGCTGAGGTCTAGGGCAGGACAGGCAAACAAGGAGGGGGGATCTCAGATCACTTGAGCAGATCCTTATAAATAAAATCTCAGATAACAGGCTTTGTTTATCCTGTATAAATGCATATCACCAGGTCAAATCAAATTGTGTTATGCTAACCACTTCAGTTACTATCTTATTAACAAATATGCTTGATAGCATAACAATATTCCCATCAGAGTGCATCTGGAATGCCTTCTTGTAATTACAAATGTGATGCCCTGCATCTTGAAGGAATGGAATGTCCTAATTTGGGAAAAAGAATAAGAAAACCGCAGTGAGAGTGAGCTTGTGTGGTAAAAGTCAGCTATACTTCTATCTCATGGCATAGAAACTAGAAAAGAAACTGGCAGTGCTAAGCATACAAAGGATGTCCCATTTTGAAGGATGCTGCACTATTAGAGGTATCAGACATTTCAAATTTCAATTTCCAAAACATTTGTTAGGCTATTCAGAAGGAAAAATACTTCAGATCTCTTTTTAGAATTGATAGCCATCTCTGTGACTATGGCACTTTCTCCACACACATTAACAAGTACACCCAAAAGAGAAGATAAAATTGTTACTAAATAAAGATGACACAGAAAAACACATGAAAACTTTCAATTCTTTCACCAAACTTCTCTCTTAAAATAAGATCTGCTGTAATTCCACACTGCTCACCCTATGCAAGCAACAACACATCCCTGAAAAGCAGGAAAGATTGCTTTGGAAAAAGACAAAGCAAAACAATCATTTCTCACTGAGAAGACTTGGACCGATGGATTCCAGTGCCCTACAAAACAATTAGTTTTGGAGTATCTGACAAACACTGTTGTGACAGGTAAAAAAAAAACAGGTCTTTAAAAAACATTGTATGTGGGTCACTCCCGAAAGTAATGCCTCCTACTTAGTTCCAAGGTAACTACAACAGATATGAAGAGCACAGTAACACTGTTTGAAAGAGCCAATTCTTAGCTACAAAACACTGCTTTTCAACACAGACACCACCATCAGCTGTACATTTTTGCCAGTTATGTACAAGAGCCTGCGTGCCATACTGATATAAATCTGCACCAGTGGAGGTGACCCCCTGTCACTGCTGCTGAAACACACCCCCCCCCGGCTCACAGTGCTACATCCACTGCTTTGGTCTCCGTGCATGTTCAGCAAGCACCAATGAATGCCAATGGGCACCATTTTTTCCGCATGGAGGAATTCAGAGACTTCTTAAACTTCACTATTCCATTTTTCCTTCTTCTGAACTTACCCTTCCTTAAACAGTGTGGAGAATCACTAACTTTACTTTTCAATTTTCTAATTGATTTTATCTCAGTCAGGTTGCAACATCATCAATTTTACTTTGTTTTCACATATGCTTTCAATCACTTTTTTTTCAATTGAACGAATGAATTTTTCAAAAGCAGTACATTTTTTCACAGCACTCTCATTAAAACTAGATTTGCAAGCAGGCTTTAGCAGTGCTAGAAGGAAAACAGGTAATTCTTTACCTCCTTCTTCTATACTTCATTGACATTTAGGTTCTTCTTTCAAAGAACTTCTGTTCGACAATGATAGAAAACAGAAAACACCCCAATTTTAGAGTGGTCCAAGTTTGAAACCATATTATACAAAACCGTTAACTTCTCCAGTATGCTGTGATTCTTAACTGCCTCTATCCTGTGTTTGGAAATTATTCAAGGACTACACTCTGCAAACACATCTGTGTGAGTCTAAGAGTAAGTCAGTTCCCATCCATTTGACTCTCATGTATGTAGTATATCTCTGGTGGTTATCTAATGAAAGTGGTGCTGAGCAGAATTCACTGCTCAACACAGCTCCTTTTAATAAGAAAGTCTGCTAGGTTTGAATAACACCTTTTAACTTTTTTTTTTGAAATCTCATCCATTTCTGATGCAAAGTCAATTTAACAGTTTCTACCATTAAGCTCTATTTAATGATTTTCCAATTTTCTGCTCCTGAATCACACAGGAGATACATAAACATGTTGGAAGTCGAAGAAGGGCAGTAAGTCCAAAATTGTATCTAAACAGTGTAACTTAAAGATCATAAACCAACCTCTCCCTCCCTCCCCCAGGAACAAAAAAAAAAAAAAAAAAANAAAAAAAAGTAATTTGCAGTGATTGGAACAACACTGAACCTAAATAAAACAAATTTTACACAAATCAATACAGATCCTTAAGTATGTGTGTATTCCTTTGATGGACAAGTTCCTAGCTATTGCATTGCTGTATTTACTAGCCTGGTCTTGTAAGAAGTTTAAGGGCAGTCACAACTTGCCCTTATTTCTCTTGGAAGCTGACTGCATAGCTTTGGATCACAGACAGAAGTAACAAACCTCCATAATCCAAACACATGCTTGTTCCCTTCATACTCCCACGGAAAGAAATGGGGTGAATACAACAATTAGAAGCAGTTCTGTAGAACAGGACACAGTCATTTCGGTGGTTGGTACACACTTGGAGGGAGTTTACCAACTTTGCTGCATACATCAATAGATAATTTTCTTCATTGAAAATTATACAAATTACGTTTCTTGCAAACCCGATTTCATTCTAAGAATTGGCAGCTAAACTTTCCAATTTGCAATGCCTCATCTCTAAAAAATACATGAAAATTTACTTCCCTTATTGTAGCAGTATACATTTTTAACAGCCATTTAAATTTGGTTAATGTAACCCTAGAAAGACATTTCTTTTCTGGTTTTCCATCTTGTTTTCTGCATGAATACAGAAGCATTGAGAACTGGAAATATTTCGAATACTTTTCTACAGTATATCTGCCGTTTGCCTTCATCACATTATGAGCTCATTTCAACCAGCTCAGAGAGATTCTGCTTCTCCTTAAGAATACTTCACTGCTGTCCGGCAAAGAAGAACACATATTCCAAAACTAAGTCATTTATTCCTCAATTAGTGTGTTAACATGCTGCAGCTACTGATAGCAAAAGTTGTTAACATACTCCTGAAAGAAAGCCAAAATCGACATGAAAGGAATCCAGTAAGACTGAATGCAAATAATACTCTTAGACCGAGCCTGCAAAGGCTTCAAACAGCCTCATGATTTTCCCAGATGTGCTGTAACAACAAAGAATCTCATGGTTCATTGTCAAACGTCTACTAGAAGCCAATGTTCATCACAACTAAAATGACTTGTTCATTGTAGATTCCATCAATAATTGTTTCAGTATGTGAATGTGATCAATGTATCTCATCAAGTATAAATCAAGATATGTATTTTCTAATGGGACCTTCAACATTCTTATGGATCCTATTCAATAGTAAGATTCAATCAATACAGCAGCTCAAGTGATCAGGTATCTTTCTCAAAATGGCACTTACAAATACAAAACAATAAAAACATCCTAATGTCCTTAGCATGCAATCTTTAAGTAGTTTGGTGACACACTGAGAGGCACGGCTGTGTAGTACTAGACTGCATTAGACCTGCACTTAAAAGCTGCACAATGGAAATATGAAATTTAAATTATTATATCTGAACAGCAACGTCAATGGTAAAACTCTAACAGATTGAGACTACAAGATATGGTATTTACCACAGAGAAAAGGAGATACCAAGTGATCTGCTTAGAGTTGTTCATTTCCTAGAAAAAATGATTTCATTTCTAAAAGTTGACAGCAAACCTAAACACATTCAGGTGTGGGGTTTTTTTTTGTGTCACTGTGGCTGAGCAAAGACTGTCAAACGAAAGACTGAAAAAGGAATAGCATCTCTATCTCCCTTTTATCAGTTTCTTGTTTTCAGTAAGTATTTTAAAATGTGGTTCTTGGATGATCTGTCACAGATGGATGCAGACTGTCCAGTACCTCTGCATTTTACCACCAAGGTGGTTCCCCTGAAGCACAACAGTTTTTATATATGGAAAACTAAACTTGAAATTCTCAGTCTAGACCTTTAAATGATAAACATGAGGGCATAAAACTATGTTATTCTCTTAGTTATAACTGTTCTCAATGATCCTTGGATTTACCAATCTGTCTTTTTATGTTTGTGTCTTCAGTAACGAAGTAAAACTAAAATATTATATAATCAGACAAATTTTTGAGAAGCATAGTTTGAAGACTGATCCAGTTATATCCTCTGTTTTTAAGAGCGTGTTTACAGGACTTCTAATTGATTGCTCTATTTTGGTAATTCCAGATGAGTTTTATGCTGATAGCACTGCAAAGCTTTCCACCAACTCTGGTTCACTTGCTACTGCTTTTCCATACAACAAACTCTGCCTTAATCAGCAGACAGGCAATACGGGTATCACGACAAGAGCAGCAAAGGAAGCTCAGAACCCAGGCTAATAAGCTGTGATCTTGTAACCTTCATCTGAAGACCATGGATGCACACTGCAGATGGTTTACCAGAATTGAACGTTCCGCTTATCTGCTGAGAGTTCTGATGGAGGCAGACATTTACACACACACTTACATGAACACACAGTGCTGATGATCAGTATCTCATAACTGTGACACAAACTTCCCCAGTCTGATGGGTTTCCTCTAGTTAAGATACAAAACTACAAATCCCAAATATATTTATTTAGGTATCAAGTAAAAGCCAAGCTGCTCAGGCACGACAAAATGACAGAAGCTGTAACCACACATGGTAGTAAGATATCTATGTGACCAAATCCTGCAAGTTCTCCTGAAAACTCCAAGCCTCCTGAAAGGTCCTTGGTCTGTTCCCACTGCGTGTGAGCATGCTTCAAAAGGCTGAGCAGCATTATAACCCACGGCACATTCAGCAGAATCCCTGCCACACCCTCCAGTGAGGGTCAGTAAGATAGTTCAAATATTGAAGAGCAACATCAGATTTTCCTGTCATTAACACTTTTTTTTCTAAAATTGACAAACAGAGCCAATTAGGAAAAGCAGAAGAGAAGCCTTCATTCTTTGCCTGTTAGCCCCTGTGCTTGAAAGAAAATGGCCAAAGAAGCCTTGAAAGAAAAAGGCAAAAGAAGCAAGTGCACACAGGTTGCTGAGTTACTTGCTTAACTGACATATAGCCCTCTTTTTATAATAATTTCTGATATAAAAGAAATAGAGTTACATATTGATATATAATTCAGAAGATTTTATATTTTCCAATTAAATGCCTTTCAACCTTTGCTCTTTAAAGGTTATAGAAATTCATGATTTTAGCCTCTCTTCAGAGATCCTATCTTTAGTCATAAGGTCAATCAAATTCCCCTTTTCAAATGTTACATCTTTTAAAGAATATGGTAACCAGAACAAAAACAATATCCTAAGTGATGTCAGAAGACTTCCTAAACTTCACATATATTCTTTACATTCATACTTTATTATTGATTAATGCAACTTCCTATTTTTCCTTTGTTACGTATCATCTGTATTTTCAGCAATTTTTCTAATTGTACTTTACAAACCCCCTCACAGGATTGTAATTAAAAATACATCAACGTTCAGCTCTTTCTGCTGCTACTTTGCTGTAACAACTTGCAGACCTGCTTGTTTTGCCTTACCCTATAAACACTGCTAATGAAATACCTCATGGCTTGATGTTTCAAAGCTATCTTCAGTTTACTTTCAGGTACATTAAACCAAAAATGCTATAAACTTTGGCAATAATTGCAAGTGCAACTCATGCAAGTTGCATATACCACAGAATCTAGAAATATTAGATGTTTTATAACTTCTAAAAATGTCTCATATTGCTGTGCAGAACAACAGAAAACTAGAATGTAAACATTTTATATGAATTGAGTCAAAGAAGTCACCCGAAACAAAATATTTGAAATTCAATTTCCTTCCTCACCTTCTGATTTTAGTTCAGTTAGAAGAAACTCCTCTGTCCTCAAAATTCTTAGAAGAGGTATAGGCAACAATTTACAGCTTAAGGAATCCATATTCTGAAGAAGGTAAGGCTGTGGGGACACCTCTTCAGGGCCTTCCAGTACTTAAAGGGGAGCCTATGAACAGGAGGGAGACTGACATCTTTCAGTGGGCACTTAGTGATTGGACTAGGAGGAACAGCTTTAAACTGGAAGACTGGAAATTTAGATTAAAGAAAGCCTTTCTTACGTGTAATCAGAGGGTGGTGAGGCACTGGAAGAGGATGCACAGAGAAGCTGTGGGTACCACAGCCCTGGAGGTTTCAAGGCCAGGTTTGATGAGGCCGTGTGCAGCCTGAGCCACAGCAGAGGACTGCTAACAGAGGGACTTTAAGGTCCCTTCCAACCAAAGCCATGCCATGATTCTGTAATTCATACACAACCGAGTCCCACCGTGGTTAGTATCACAGATGTTCAGCAAGAATCTCAGAACAATAAGATCAGTTTAGAGAAGTTACAATAGAACAAGCCACAGTGCAAAAGCACAACATTTATCTAGCTATATACAGAGATAACTTTAATCAGTTCAAAGTCAACTGAAAGGTTTTTCTTTTAAAACAGCAATCTACATTTCAAAAGCTGCTCAGTTTTCTACCTGTACTAAGTTAGCTCATTGCACAACACAAGCAGCTTTTGCAATGCTCCCTCTCTCACCACCACNCAAATATATTTATTTAGGTATCAAGTAAAAGCCAAGCTGCTCAGGCACGACAAAATGACAGAAGCTGTAACCACACATGGTAGTAAGATATCTATGTGACCAAATCCTGCAAGTTCTCCTGAAAACTCCAAGCCTCCTGAAAGGTCCTTGGTCTGTTCCCACTGCGTGTGAGCATGCTTCAAAAGGCTGAGCAGCATTATAACCCACGGCACATTCAGCAGAATCCCTGCCACACCCTCCAGTGAGGGTCAGTAAGATAGTTCAAATATTGAAGAGCAACATCAGATTTTCCTGTCATTAACACTTTTTTTTCTAAAATTGACAAACAGAGCCAATTAGGAAAAGCAGAAGAGAAGCCTTCATTCTTTGCCTGTTAGCCCCTGTGCTTGAAAGAAAATGGCCAAAGAAGCCTTGAAAGAAAAAGGCAAAAGAAGCAAGTGCACACAGGTTGCTGAGTTACTTGCTTAACTGACATATAGCCCTCTTTTTATAATAATTTCTGATATAAAAGAAATAGAGTTACATATTGATATATAATTCAGAAGATTTTATATTTTCCAATTAAATGCCTTTCAACCTTTGCTCTTTAAAGGTTATAGAAATTCATGATTTTAGCCTCTCTTCAGAGATCCTATCTTTAGTCATAAGGTCAATCAAATTCCCCTTTTCAAATGTTACATCTTTTAAAGAATATGGTAACCAGAACAAAAACAATATCCTAAGTGATGTCAGAAGACTTCCTAAACTTCACATATATTCTTTACATTCATACTTTATTATTGATTAATGCAACTTCCTATTTTTCCTTTGTTACGTATCATCTGTATTTTCAGCAATTTTTCTAATTGTACTTTACAAACCCCCTCACAGGATTGTAATTAAAAATACATCAACGTTCAGCTCTTTCTGCTGCTACTTTGCTGTAACAACTTGCAGACCTGCTTGTTTTGCCTTACCCTATAAACACTGCTAATGAAATACCTCATGGCTTGATGTTTCAAAGCTATCTTCAGTTTACTTTCAGGTACATTAAACCAAAAATGCTATAAACTTTGGCAATAATTGCAAGTGCAACTCATGCAAGTTGCATATACCACAGAATCTAGAAATATTAGATGTTTTATAACTTCTAAAAATGTCTCATATTGCTGTGCAGAACAACAGAAAACTAGAATGTAAACATTTTATATGAATTGAGTCAAAGAAGTCACCCGAAACAAAATATTTGAAATTCAATTTCCTTCCTCACCTTCTGATTTTAGTTCAGTTAGAAGAAACTCCTCTGTCCTCAAAATTCTTAGAAGAGGTATAGGCAACAATTTACAGCTTAAGGAATCCATATTCTGAAGAAGGTAAGGCTGTGGGGACACCTCTTCAGGGCCTTCCAGTACTTAAAGGGGAGCCTATGAACAGGAGGGAGACTGACATCTTTCAGTGGGCACTTAGTGATTGGACTAGGAGGAACAGCTTTAAACTGGAAGACTGGAAATTTAGATTAAAGAAAGCCTTTCTTACGTGTAATCAGAGGGTGGTGAGGCACTGGAAGAGGCTGCACAGAGAAGCTGTGGGTACCACAGCCCTGGAGGTTTCAAGGCCAGGTTTGATGAGGCCGTGTGCAGCCTGAGCCACAGCAGAGGACTGCTAACAGAGGGACTTTAAGGTCCCTTCCAACCAAAGCCATGCCATGATTCTGTAATTCATACACAACCGAGTCCCACCGTGGTTAGTATCACAGATGTTCAGCAAGAATCTCAGAACAATAAGATCAGTTTAGAGAAGTTACAATAGAACAAGCCACAGTGCAAAAGCACAACATTTATCTAGCTATATACAGAGATAACTTTAATCAGTTCAAAGTCAACTGAAAGGTTTTTCTTTTAAAACAGCAATCTACATTTCAAAAGCTGCTCAGTTTTCTACCTGTACTAAGTTAGCTCATTGCACAACACAAGCAGCTTTTGCAATGCTCCCTCTCTCACCACCACCCCCACAGGACAAAGGTTTATCTTAAACCTAATTCCTTCCCAGAGAAGGACTATTGGTCGAGTTGTTCAGTTCAAACACATTAATGCAGTAATAATTTAATTACTGATATTACAAGGTTAGTGCTGGTCGTGGGTTTTGTCCATCTCAAAACAATGACTCACCAAACTATGCCATTTAAGAAAACATTTCTCCCACAAATTCTCTACAAGCTGAAGCAGCACTGCTGCCAATGGTCCCTTCCATACTACCGATGTCTAATTTTCTAATCTGGTTAGCATATTTTGCTGTCAGGGTCAAAAGAAACCATCTGGACCATTTCACTACAAATTCCTTCTTGGTTAAATGTAGTTTTTATTGTAACTTGCCTCCTCATACAACAACAGAATGCTGCTCATATGCACACACACTAGTGACCTGACAGACCTCTGTATCAACTCCAAAATGCCTCACCATACCTGATTTGTTTCCACATCACTAGTTTCTTCTTCTATGTCAACTTATAAATGCAATATTGGAACTGGCTGCTACAAGTGTCACTTCCGTCGATGTCCTGCAGTTGGCAATTGATCACCTCGAAGTGCATTCATTTTAGCAAACTATTAGTCGACTTCTCAGCCACCACATCAAAATAACTTGGAGTCCTGAGTTTTATTCACTTAGTTTACAGTAATTCTTCAGTATCTCTTACTTCTGCTGTAGCAATTCAGGAAGTGCAGTGCCTCTCAGACTTTAATTCAGTGACTTCACTGAATGCTGCAGGTCCACTGCTTAATTCACCTGTATGATCATACAGTTATATACATCTGTGAAACTACCATAACCAGTCTGAACAGTACAAACAGACCCTCAGACTACAAATAAATAGCACAGATTCCACTAAACTCTGGGCTATTTCTCACTAGGAAGCCTAAGCACTTACAGAAACTCCATTACGTATTTAGCTGAGTATAAGAAATGAAAGCCAAGGTACCATGGAAAGCCAGGTTTGATTACATCTTCCCCTCTTTTTACGTACATTTTTGTCAACTCAGTGACTCCCAGATCCTCCAAGACTGCTTCTGTCACCATTTGTCATTAGCTGCCAGACTCACTAATCACACTGCTCAGTTTATTTCTCCAATGCTCTTTTAGTTTTGCACTAAATCAGTTTATGTTCCTCATAATTAATTTAAAATGTCCTTTTTGTCAAGTAGTTCAGTAATCAAAACTTTCCAATTTCTAGAAGTAATTTAATTCCACTACATATCTCCTACTGTACACAAGCAGCTCAACTACTGACATTATTCATACCACATTACTCTGCGCTGTCAGGTATCAGTTTTGAGTTTAAAAGATTACACCCTAAATCCAATTTCTCTTGGGTTTCCTGTCTTGGTTAGTTATAGCTGTTCTTTTCATGAAAGGCCATTTGTCAGAGCAGACTTCAGCCTTCTTCACTTTAATCCTGCTCTTCAGGTGAACACAAGATACCAGCAGTCAAACCAGAGACTAAAAAGAAAATACCACAGCAGCAGCCGTGGGATGGGACACGCTTCCATACTACACAGCAGTAATCTGCCACAACTCCAGGCTTCCCAGAAGGTACCACACAACCTAGTAGCTAAGCTTCGTGAGCTACTCATTGCAAACACGCAGTTCAAAAACGCAAAATGTGGCAATGTGTTCAAAGAGAGAAAAAGTGGATGGAAATTTAATTCCGTGACTTAAATTCACCAAATTTCTTTTTTATTCTTTCTTTCTAGAAATTTCAACTCCTATTGTTTGCCTTTATGCATCATATTACGGGATATTTGCTGCCATTCTGCCTTACACTGTCTAGACAGCCTCTACTGTTTGCTCTTATCCAAGTCCATCTGTGAGTCCTTATATTTTCCTTTCTTTAGCCATTTACAATGTTACCCTTACAATATTAGCGTATTTCTTATCTGAGGAGAACAAGATGTACAAAGCATGCCCTGGCTTTCCTTTTCCTTATTAAAACCCTGCCCCAAAACAGACTGAGGGCTTCAGCTCCTTCCATCAACCTCCTGCCCTGCTGTTCAGCCCAGCACTACCACCCCAACAGCCTCAGCAGCCTCACTGCCTCTGCATGCTCAATGCTTACCCAAAGCAGTCTGTATTCACATTTTAAACCCCAAAGTCACACTACTTGTTACAAGACACTTTCTAGTAATCAAATTTAAATATTCTCAGATGTATTTGTCAGTCTACTGTGTCATCCCAGACTGTAATTTGTTCAAGGAAACCAACAGAAAACTACAAAAGTACAAAAAAATGGTTTTTTCAAAAATCCCTATGTATATATTCATTATTATTACTGTAATTTCTTTTTTTCCCCACAGTCTTCCACAACCTGCACACCATACAATTGAAAAGACAACAGCCATGTCACCCCGGTGGAGTTCGGCACACGTCACTCAGTTCTAAGCAATGTGAAGGCTCAGCTGGGGCACACAGAATATTTCCATTACAGCCATATATTAACAGTATTATGACAATATGAAAAATATAGGGGGTCCATTCACATCTGATAGCACATCCACATTCAATTAACTGCAGGCCCAATGTTTTAAAAAATTCACTTGCTGGTATCTGTAGCAGTCAAATGTTTTTGTTATTCTTTAATTAGAATATTTCCTGGAACAGAGCTGAAATTCAAACTGGAAGGGACATTCTCACTAAAAAATAAATAAACAACAACAGTATCCTATAGTCACCTGTATATAGGATTAGAACTGTGTAAGAGACTTCTACTCTGTTCTTCCCTGAATTCAGAAAGGCTGGTTTTCTCCTGGGGAGCCCTCTGTGGTCAGGGCTCACATTCCTAAATACAGAAGTACTCTGTTTTGTGATCTACGTAGACGTCTTAAGAAGAACCTGACAGGATTGTGCTTAATATAATAAATTAATCTGTCGCTCATCTTAAGAATTTTTAGATGAATATTCACTGTGGCATAGAACTTGACTAGCTCTTTCCTTTGATTTATAAACACCATTCAGTAAACAAAAACATCTGTGATGGGATAGATAAGCATACATAGTCACTTGTCAACACAAGGAGCAGCAAAACTGGATATTGATGAATGTATATAACACCGAAATTGTACTGTATACAGTCTCTTCTGTCTGACTTTTGTTCAAAGACTTCTTCCACCCTAATACCAAAAAAATCAGCAAGTTTATTTAACCTTTATTTTTGCAGGAAGCGAGCAAATGCTGAGCATCTCGGAATCACCCTCACAAGACAGAAGGTTCAATTAAAATCTATTTGCACAAATTGTCACATAAACGTAATACAGATGTTAGGCCACTGAGTCTTTTTCAAAAATAAATAAATCAGTCAATAAAAGTAGATCGTTTAATGTGTCTTTTTCTTTCCAAGCAGTGTTAAAACCACTTATTCCTTCTAAAACAAGCCTAACACACGATGAAAAAAAAAAAAGTTTAATTAGCTAGAGACTGAAATTCACCTTTTTCCCCATAATTGCTAGGCAAATCAAACTTCCTTCTAAAATGCAAATTCAGTCCATAACATAAAAATGAACACAAAGGCAGAAAGGTTTACATGTCAAATGGCAATTTTCCTAAATGGTTCACACTTCAACTTGTTTTCTTTTTCATACCTTTGTCCGTGACAAAGGATGTAATGGCCATCATTACTCAGATGTTTTGTCAGCATACCAAGATGAATGCACTCTCTCTGCCTCTCGCTCAGGTACCTCACAAGAATTCTCTTCAGCGTTACATTAACAACACCTTTCATAGTTAACAATTTGATCTATCACGTTTGACTAACGTTACCCATCAGGAGTTCTGCGCAAAGACTTCTTCATTCAAGGAAAGGTACTTATTAGATTTAAATACATTCTTACCTCTTAAAAAAATGTCTTTAATTACTAATGTACATTAAACTGGAACAATCCATTAGCACAGCTATCCCATAAGCTGTCTGTAAGTGCAAGGAGAACACACCACCGATTAATTACAACCTCATTGCTCTTGATGTAGGACAGAGCTGGCCCCCTGCTGCACAGCTCTCCTCGGAGCACAAGCGTGGCAGGCTCAGCTCCTCAGGGCCTGGTCCAACACAGCAGGCCACACCAGTCACAGCTGTGCCAAAATAACCACGCCCAGTGGCACACAGTACAGCATCACCTCCTATGGAAGCAACACCAAAACCTTGAGCATCGCCAGCAGGATGGCACTTCAGGGTGGAACGACACCACACTGATGCAGCAGGGCTGAGTGCCAAGCACCAATCCTCACGTGCTACAACTCTGAACATATCACGCTTTCCTTTTCAAAAATTTGTTTTTGTTTATAAACCGAAATCAGCAATACAAGTTGGAACATGCTTTGGACGCTCATTCAACTATGAATTGTCTTCATCCAAGTGAAGTCCCAGTTGACTGTGGAAATCAATATGGATTTTTAATGGCACCTATAAATCTTGCTGTATTTGACATAACTTGCAAACAAACGGAATTGTCAGGAAATTATTTTTCCCAGTTACAAATAATTACTGCTTATTCATCCTTACCATTATGCACTACACTCCACTGGAAGCATCAACCGTACCAAGAAAATAATTTCTAAAATTGTTCAGAATCTTTTGTTTATGATTTTTAATTGTTGTTGTTGCTGCTTTGTTTTACAGAATATAGCAAACAAATCTACAAACAAATAAGCTGCTCTTTCTATTCCAAAGGATCATTCAGATTACTTATATTTCTTCCCAGAAATGCTTATGTCATGATTTTTTTTCAGAGTCTTGAGAAGTTAGTATATATTAATTGCACAAAACCATCTGAAACAATACACTACAACTTATACAACTTAGGAAAAAAACGTTTTCATGTTCTGATGTAAACACTTCTGTTTTCTGGCACATGCTCCAGCATCAGTAACTTTAAAGGTAACTACTCTGAGCAATGGGTTCTTAGCTTGAGTTAAGTTCTCCATCAAAAGCACACTTGAAATTGCAGTTAACATTTTACTTGCACAGAACTACAGAAAAAAAAATCACAAACCCCTCAATATATTATTTTATATCTGTAATTAGAGATAATAGCATAAGAGCATTGACCACCTATGTTTCCTCCTATACTTTGAAACACACATTTATTTTCCCCTTTCCTACAAAAATTATTTCAATCATTAAGTAAATCAGCATAAACTGTTTGCTGAAATGCCAGAAGCTAGAGATTTGTTTCTGAAACATCTAACTCATTAGAACTGCAAAAGATGTTTGACTTTTTCTGTATATAGGTGAGGACATCAGTCATTCCACAGGACTAAAAACAAATACACACATCATATATTGTACTATGTGGAGACATGAACAAAGCAAGCAAAATAAACCTATTCCAGACAATCACTTAATGAGCTCAATTCTTTTCACATCACAGATAAGATAAAACCTTCTTATATGAATTAGCATTATTATTAGACTAGAGATAAAACAAGTTAAACGAGACATACCAAATTCTTCAGCGTGTTTGCCTCTAGTATTATCACTGATTTACTCACTGAAGTGCCTGTATTCAAGTTTCTAAAGCACAGGAATTACCCAAGACGAATTTTCGCAGGCAGACTCCCATTTTTACTGACAGTCTTTACAGAGAAGTGTGGTAGGACGTAAACCCTTTCTGGTTCACCATCTGAAAGCAATCAATGGCACAGGACAGAAAATACACATTTTGGTGGAGAATGAAACCTCTCACATGATTATTTTGAACCATGATGTAGAGTTCTACAGCAGAGACATGAGGCATTTCCCATAGGGGATCAATTAAGTAATTACATAATGACTATAGCTATAGCTTAAGGAAAACTCAGCTATATTTTTGTTTGAAGGGGAAAGGTAGAAGAGGAAGGGGAAAAAAAACACTCACTGCCAAACTCCAATGTATGTGACAAACTGGATTAATTTACACGTGTCAACATTCATTTCAAACGGCACCTCAAAGCAAGAAGTCCATTTTCAAAAGGAGACAGCTGTCTGTAGCCACATCCTGCAGAAATCTGCCTGTCATAAACCCTACGGCACAGCCAACTGCAAAAGCTGCTTCAGAGTACAGAACTGGATGCGTTTTGTCATGAGGGGAAAAAGCAAGACTTAGGAACAAGAATAACCACTTCTTGTTCCCAGAGTTTGTACCAGTGTCACGTTGTGACAGCATCCACATGAACAGTGTGAAAGGAGTGCTGTGCTTCCAGTGCTTTTCTTCTGAACTTTTTAAAAAGACTGCAGGAACATGGAAGCATTCAGTGGTCTGCATAGATCAGCACTGATTGCTTCATGCTGGACCAAACAGCAGACATGATAGAAGTCCTTACACAAGGCAAAGGTGGCCAGGGCTGCCCAGGGGACTGCGGGGCAGCAGGATGGAGACAGATGAGTGGTTTCTCCCATATTCCGGAGTAAGTTATGGTAAAGAATCAAGGAAACCTCACTTTATTTAAACAAATGCAGTGTCTCCTGCAATTGCCAGTGGATCTGCAGGACTCAGCTAGACTTGTACCCATGGTGGAGCTGTGCTTGTCACAGCCAGAGCTCATGGTCTGATCCTGAATTCCCTGCCTCAGCCTATGAACCATTCATCTGTCTACAGTTCATTTGTAACTAAACTTAGCACAGGAAAAGGACACTTCAAAGAAACTATACAAAGTATTGCAGAACATTTTAAGAGGTTTAGGGCATTTAGGGAAGAATAATTCTAATCTGATAAACACAAATATCATTTTGACCTAAAGTGCTTTTTTCAGCTGTCATCAATTTTCTCAAATGGGATATCTCCAATACAAGAAATCATATTCATCACTTCTGACCACTTTACACCTATACATAGTTCAACAGGTCTGTAATTAACAGTCTTGTGAAAGAAGTCAGTCCTTCAGATTAAACAGCAGAAAGAGGATGGAACGTTTGAAGCACAAATACCTACCCGAAGCACAGCATGATTTATCCAGCTTAGTGCATACTTGTTGCAATCTAAAAAAATACTACAACCATGGAATCTATGATGAGAATGCTTCATATGAAAACCACCACAGGATTAAGTTCAAGAAAGGAATTTCTCATGCAAACTTTGCACTCCAGTTTGAACTTTTACTGTAAGCATTCACTTTCAGTTCAATTATATTTCAGGGAGTATTTAGTCAGATACTCTGGAAAATTTGACTTGTTCTTGTCTACTTTAGGAATTAGAGGAGACCAGAGATCACAGCTGTCTGGAACAAGATTATGTTTGTAAAGTACAAAAATATTAAAGATGGGAATACTTTTAAAACAAACAAACATAAAAATCTCAAAGCAAATAAAGATATCTTTCATCTTATTAAGAAAACATGTGACTGTTTCCTTTTTCATTCTGTAAGAAAGAGTCTTATTCAATCACAAAAAAATCATCCAAAATTCAGATGGGTTTTTTCCTTCCACGATTACAAAATTGTTTTGAAACTTACGTTGTGCAACAAAAAATGTTTGGTGAATAAATGATGCCTTAACAAAACAAAATGCAGAGATTCCTGCTAAGCGAGGTCTTGAAAGAACTCCAAGATTAAAGGAACATAAAAAATGAATTACCCTTTTTCACCTCTCAAGAGAGTAATCCTACAGGTCAGCTTTGAGGTACAGCTGAAACAAATGGTAAACTGTTTGGTAAACAGAAGGATTTTTCAGCAGCTCTTTTTAAAGGAATCATGGGAAAGTTTAGATCTAATCACAGCATAAAGATGAGTTCAAACTAAGGTTGAATCTTTTTTATACATCCTGCCTATAAAGCACATAACATGGAAAGAACAGGGGCTCCAAGGGACACAGCTCATATTAAACGTCCTATTATCTTTGTTCTTGCTTTTACAAAGTGATTATTTGTTTCTTCAAAAAAAGAAAAAATAGCTGTAACATATCTCATAAAATCTTAGACCAAATTGGTCCCACTAAGTAGCACACTGATGTTTCACCCCCTGCTGCTTCATCAAAAAATAAGAACACAATGCGGAATGTACCAAAACCTTACAAAGCTTTTGTAGTTTCCCCAGCTCCATCCCATGATGGGAAGGGGCTGTCCCACAGCCCAGCCCAGCCCACGTCCACCCACAGCCATAGCCAGGACAGGGTAGGAAAGCCGCTGCAATCAGTACTGCTGCACCCACCGCTGGCAAAGTCCCTCTTCCCTGTTACGAGCACTTGATGCTCGATTCAGACTGGAATACAGTATTTAAGCACTGACTAGAGAAATTAATCATGAATCAGAATGCAAGAACTGGAAATTTTCAGGTCTTAAAAAAACCTGCCAGAACTCAGCCTCAACCTCCCTCCCCCAACAACAAGGAGGCTTTATTTTGTTTCCTTAAATATTAACAGGAAAGATGCAGTCCTTCAAGGAGCTGTGCATGCAGCAGCAGCACAACTGCATCACTCCCAGCAGCAAAAGAAAACATTCCACCTAAGCTTAAAACAAAAATGCTGAACTCTCAGCTGCAAGTAACGGCATTTGTATTTATCTAGAAAGGGATGGCAAGTCTTTAATTATTAAACCAATTGCATTTAGCAGATGGTCAAAGAAAAGTACTTTTAAAAAGTTGCCCAGAGGGTTATAAAAACGAACAAGCTACAACAGCTGCCAGCTGGTGCGTGAAATCAATAATGAGAAAACGAGTTCTACTGTATCTTTGTTTTCATTGTCTGGCTGAAGGCAGCAAGGACAAGAGAAGGAGAACTTCACAAACCCAGTGAATGGACGACGTAACTAATGAGGAAAAGACGACATGTGAAGTTAGGTTGGAAGGGGAGCTGTGTGCACACTGCAGTGCAGGGCTGTGCTGAGCCCGAGGTGCACGCACTGAGCATCACTTGTGGCAGGAGCCAGGGAAAACTCTAAATGCACGTAAGCAGCAAAAGCTCTTTGAGACAAAAAGAAAAGGAATTCGGCAAATATGCTTTCATGACTTTCTTCACTTAATATTCAACTCCAAAAGTAAAGAAACAGGCACAGAACAGATGAGCACACTAATAAGTTAGGTGAAAGCTTTTCCATACGTAAGCCTAAGAAAGTGCTATTAGTTTATGCTAAGGGCATAAACTGATGTTAAATCTCAGCCTCCTGAGACCAGTCACACACTTATCACCTTTTTTACTCTTCAAATATCACTTTAAGCTCTGAGTTGAAATTAGAGTATTTTAAACCTTGGGCCTTTCATTACTTTTAAAATAATACTAAGCCTCTAGAAGAAGACATCAGAACATCAGACAAAATTCATGATCTTACAGGTGAGTTAAATGCACAAACCAGCCCTTTCATCCCTGCACTGCATAGAAACCTGAATACCTTGTACATAAAAACAATAAACACAACGAGCAGATCATTCAGTAACAGACAATTTATTAGCTGAATACCTTATTTCATGCCCAGGAGCTGTCCCTAAGCCAGCTGAAACCATCCCTTTGGTTCAGCAAGCAAGGAGGGTTATTTTTAAGGGTCACCCTAGAGAACGATCAGTTAGTTATTTGATGAAGGAAGGAGGTGGAAGAGGGAAGCAGTTACACGCGGAAGGAAACAAAACAAGAATCAAGAAAAGCACATTAACTGAAATGTCAGCTGCAGACTGTAGAGGTATCGCAGCTTCCAAATGCAAACAAAATAAAAATTAAAAAAAGACTGTTTCACTGGAAGACTTCTATTGAACAACAGAACCTGACCAACTTGCCATACATTCTTCCCTCCAGTGAAGGCTCCTTGATAAAAAGAAAGACTAAGAAAGGTGAAATAAATTATTAATTGCTGATCAAGACAGCTAAATAACTCAACACAAAAGCATTCCAAATGTTATTTTTAGCATATAAATAGTACACTCTGTTTTAACTTACATCAGCTGCTTTCTTTATCAGATTTTTATCTTAAGATGGAAACAGTACACATTGCTCTAACCCCCCCCCTTCAGCTGTTACACTTTGTAGAACTTTATCTTAGCAAGTAAATAGGCCTCTGTGCTCAAATTCCCATCAGCTGTTTTTCCAGTTACTATTGACACGACATCTTGAAAAGTTCTCCTTTGCACACAAAGCCCCTGTGCCTGTATTAATGCATGGAAGTGATATTTCCTGTGGACATCCGGATGCAGACAAGGTAATTAGCATTATACTACTTGGTTTATGCAATGGAATGCTTTTTGCAATTAAAAGAATTGGCTTTATTCCCATTCATGAGACAGACAAACACATCCAAACTACACCGTGCGCAGGCTGGTCTTGCACACATTCAATAAATACAAAGTACAGTTACATCCATTCTGACACGTAGTTGTTGTTCTGGTTTCGTTTTGTGGTTCTTGTTCTTTAAATCACCTAGATTTGTAAACAAGGTTTATTTTCAGAAGCTCAGTTTACCTTCTGTTATCACGTAAGTTCTGTATACACAAAGTGCAACCATCATTTTCCTATTTTGCTGCTCAGCGAGGCTTACTTTCAATCACACAATATATAAAATGCAGATTGCTAGAACTGAGCATTAATTTTGCCTGTTCATTTATTTAGGAATCCTGAAATAAGCTCCTGAAACATTGCTTACAGCAGAACTGTAAACTAAAAGGCACTGGAATAATAAAGATAAGGCTGTCCCATTTAGAAAGGGAAATTTCTACATTCTTGGGTAAACAGAGTGCTCTCATAAATCGAGCAGTGCCTTTTAGTGCTGTCAGTGTGACTTGAGTCTAGATGGCCCATTGTGTTCCCTAAGAAACTTAATTAAAATATTTACTGTAGATTGTTTTACCAAGAATGATGGATAAATTTAACTCTTTTCTAACACAATATTTTGTTAAAAAGTATGTTTTGCACAAAGTTCCTTTTAATATCTGAACAAACACAATGCCTGTAAGGCAACTGAATCACAGTCTCCAGATTGCATTTAAATACATACAGAGATCATAAAAATTGTTCTTAGGTGTACTCTACAACTACAAAATTTATAGGAGTTGATAAAAATTTGCAGCATGCAAATCCCCATCATACTCTAATGCTGCTTGGTTGGGTTTTTTTGTGTTGGTTTTTTTTTTTTTTTGCCACTGGTAGTCTTAGGTACTTTAACTTCTCAATAAAAACCTGCACGAAAACAAATGAGATGACACTCTGATATACCTTCTTTACATCTTTATCTAAAAAATTACCACATGACATTCATTTTCTTGACTGGAGTTCTGATCAAATCAAATGCCCGCTCAAACAGAAATCCCACCACCCACATGCAGAGCTCCCACAGTATTCCCCATCAAACCTGGCATCAGGCAGGATTGGGATTTCAGGAATAAGATGGTTTTAAGAAAGGAATGGGAAAAAGTACCGACTCAAGTAACAAAAAGCAGAACTATGAGATCACTTCATGTCAGCTTCAGTTGTAGGTATGGGTTTCGGTTGTTTTTTTTGTTTGTTTTTCTTTTATGTTTGTGCAAAATTTGCTCTCTTCCATAAAGGAATATTCAATTTTTGTCACATCAATTACATTTAGCATAGCTAAACAAAGATACGTAAAAGCCAATGCATTTCTGAAGTGAGCAGAAACGTTGCTTTATTTAATTTGAAAAAACTCATTTTTAAGCCTTATTAGAAAACAAGGTCTCGTAACTAAGAAACCTCCAACAGATGGTTATGGCATGATGTGTTACAGCCGTCAGGGGGCAGAGGTAAAAGGACAGTGATGTGGTGCGACGATTTTTGTTTTTTCTTTATTTTTTCTGAGAAAGACCGATAGAAAGGAATTTGTATGTGAATAAGCTGCTCTGCACTGACCTAGGCAGCTCTTCTCCACTGTAATTATAGAAATACTTACAGCTCAACATGAACGTGATGACCTCTGTCACCTTAAGATCACCAGAGACCACCAACCGCACCACTTCTTAAGGACAAATACAACCAGTTACAGAAACACATGGCAAGCACCAGCCTCAACGACAGACCAAAACCAGCGTACCACAAAGCTAAAAAGCAGCAATCTTTATCAGCAACTTTAATATTAGTTCAATATTAGTAAATTTTTAGAAGCATTTTACCTATAAATAACAAAATACAGAATTGAATTAAGAACACTAAAGTACCCCACTGAAACATCTAAAGATCCTAAAGATCCTAATTCAGAAGAGCTTTGTCTCCAACAGTCTCCAGGGGACTATATGCAACAATCAAGAACATAACAGATGCAGTGAGTTTTATGATTGTCTGAAAGAAATACTTTAAAACCTTTCCTCACAAAGTACTGTGATCCATGGAGGCACACCACATCCCACCAGCCTGCCCTGTGTAACTTCTTTAGATGCTTTCAGTCAGTTTACAAGGGCTCAAAGGGTTAGATGGTGAAAAACTTGGGGGAATTTTACAAGAACACCTGCTGTTGGATGAACTCTTTAATTAAGAGAGTATTTATGTGATGCTGTTCAGCCTCNACCTGCACGAAAACAAATGAGATGACACTCTGATATACCTTCTTTACATCTTTATCTAAAAAATTACCACATGACATTCATTTTCTTGACTGGAGTTCTGATCAAATCAAATGCCCGCTCAAACAGAAATCCCACCACCCACATGCAGAGCTCCCACAGTATTCCCCATCAAACCTGGCATCAGGCAGGATTGGGATTTCAGGAATAAGATGGTTTTAAGAAAGGAATGGGAAAAAGTACCGACTCAAGTAACAAAAAGCAGAACTATGAGATCACTTCATGTCAGCTTCAGTTGTAGGTATGGGTTTCGGTTGTTTTTTTTGTTTGTTTTTTTAAACTGCCATTGGTTTGACAACCAATGAAAAAAATCAACAGCGATGCTGATTCCGGCCAAGAGCAAAGACAACAAGCCATCCAAGTTCTTCAGCCACAGCTAGTATGCTTCTGGGAGGACTCCTGAGAGAGTAAGCACTGTAGAGATAGAACAGAAAAGTTCCGTCTTCACAATGGAATGGTTCACACAAGTATCTACCTGGAGCACGGATAAAGCATCACTGCTGCTGACATTTCAGCACACTTTGCTGGGGGTTGCAACCTACAGCTTAGCAGAACATGATACAACACTGACTATACAAGACAAGCCTTTGAAAGGTGATACAATCTGAATACAAATACATCATGGTTTTTCCTAAGCAACAACAAACAGCACATTTCTGTAGCGTGCTGTTTATAACTATTTAACTCCTACACAAACTACACATTTTGCTCTAAGTAATGTAAAGAAATGCATGCACATAACTAGAGACCTGGCCATCTTCTCCCTCCCTCCACCCC
>VXAB01008511.1:745046-798730 GCA_013399175.1 Odontophorus gujanensis
CTCGTAACTAAGAAACCTCCAACAGATGGTTATGGCATGATGTGTTACAGCCGTCAGGGGGCAGAGGTAAAAGGACAGTGATGCGGGGCGACGATTTTTGTTTTTTCTTTATTTTTTCTGAGAAAGACCGATAGAAAGGAATTTGTATGTGAATAAGCTGCTCTGCACTGACCTCGGCAGCTCTTCTGCACTGTAATTATAGAAATACTTACAGCTCAACATGAACGTGATGACCTCTGTCACCTTAAGATCACCAGAGACCACCAACCGCACCACTTCTTAAGGACAAATACAACCAGTTACAGAAACACATGGCAAGCACCAGCCTCAACGACAGACCAAAACCAGCGTACCACAAAGCTAAAAAGCAGCAATCTTTATCAGCAACTTTAATATTAGTTCAATATTAGTAAATTTTTAGAAGCATTTTACCTATAAATAACAAAATACAGAATTGAATTAAGAACACTAAAGTACCCCACTGAAACATCGAAAGATCCTAAGGTCTGACTCCTTCAGAAGAGCTTTGTCTCCAACAGTCTCCAGGGGACTGTATGCAACAATCAAGAACATAACAGATGCAGTGAGTTTTATGATTGTCTGAAAGAAATACTTTAAAACCTTTCCTCACAAAGTACTGTGATCCATGGAGGCACACCACATCCCACCAGCCTCCCCTGTGTAACTTCTTTAGATGCTTTCAGTCAGTTTACAAGGGCTCAAAGGGTTAGATGGTGAAAAACTTGGGGGAATTTTACAAGAACACCTGCTGTTGGATGAACTCTTTAATTAAGAGAGTATTTATGTGATGCTGTTCAGCCTCATTTATCTCTAGTTTCAGCAACAGGAGGTTGGTTTTTCTTCCAAAAATCCAAGCCTACCTGTGGCAACTTTTGCCTTCTAACTCCAATGCACCATGGACAAGTAAAAGTTCCTCCATCTTCAGACAACCACTCTGAGCTGTTTTGAAACTACCAGGAATTCAATCAACCCTGCATCACAACTCCTCCGTCTTGCAGAACTTAACACGACTCTTGAGTTGCAGAAGAGATGAACAGTTTGATAACATTCAGGAAGAAGGGGGAAGCGTAAGAGTTTTCAATACATCCCTGAGCACACGAACATTGGCTTTAACTCAGTGGTAACAGAAAAATGACAGCTTGTTTTGGAAGAGCATGATGTACAGAAGACAGTGTAGGAGGGCCAGACAGCGTAGGAGCTGCCACATAGACATGGAGTGCAGCTCAGTTACGTACGCTCTCCAGTAGGCACTGGGACTAGCACACCGCCTCTGAGTAACACTCACCTTGATTTAACTTGAGTTCAAACCCCCAGCAGAACAGTTCCCTCATCTGCCTGCAGAGCTGTCCTTGCACAATGCAGATGCCACATCCCAGAGGACTGTGAGATGCTGCTGATGCTGCTGGGGGGGATCTGAGCTGCCCGCCAACCTACAAAAGGCAGCAGGGAAAAACCCGCGCTTCTGCTATGCACAGCTTCTGTGGTTCAATTACCAACGAGCACTGCTGGGTATTTTTCAAATACTAAGTTCCTCTCAATCAGCAAATTAGTGAATTTCCAAAAGGTATTGTGTCTGTGAGAAGTTCTGAAGAACAGAACTTCGGATATTTTAACTCCATTAAGGAATGAGATCTTAAAATACAAGGGCTGAGAAAACACAGTAAGAGCAGTAACAGTCATCCCTATAGCACTGTTCTTAAGCTGACACCATGCAGAAGTTAATAATAAATAGACATTGTTTTAGTTTTTATTATCAGTGATTTGCAATGCAAGGCAAAATCTTTCTAAAACTTGAGATTCTTGCCATGCTCAGAAGAGGCAACCTGCCTGCTAGTACATACATCATCTTTTAAACTGATGTTCATAAACTACTATTTTGTGACGTGGAAACTCAAGTGTATGACTCTCTTCCTGCTACTTCTCTATCACAACAAGCACAGCATAGATCTCTGAATGCTGGCTTTCTAGGCCTTTCATTCAAAGCTCCAGAAAAAAACTGACCTCTGAATACAGGTCTGCGCTCCGTGATGAATTCCACAATGAATCAGAATGCTTTGAAAATGAACTTCTAAGTTCATATGAATGTTTCTGTATTTCCCAGCACTGATATACTGTTCTCAGTGCAGTACAACATGATCTCTACTATCTCCTTTTCCTACACATATAGTTTGGAAACTCCTAAAATTTGGGATATTTTCTTTGTAGATGCTTTACACATACATTCAATTCAGCTGCTCATAGCTTGCAATTTCTGACTTGTTAATCTCAGGCGTTTGCTTTTGACCAGAATCCAACATGCAAATGAAACAGAGCTGCTTCCATTAATGAGCTGTAGATTCCTTTATAAGCGTGACACCATTACGGAGAACAACAGACAGAAAGACCAAAGAAATTCTTCTAACAAGGAGTTAATTGTCTCTTTTGTTCTCTCACCTTCTTGGAAAAAATAAAAATAAAAAAATCAAGCTCTACACTACTGTAATATTTTATTTTCTCTTAAAATATACTTAGATTGCATCCCAGTACAAGCACACAAAAAAAGAGATTCCAACGAAGCCTTTGTAGAGAATGAAATTTGGAAAGCACTGGAAAATAAATCTCAAGTAATAGGCCTTGTGAAAACCAAACTTTGCATTCACCTTTAAATGGAGTTAAGTTCCCAGGTGCCACCTCCATCCTCACATTGCTTGGTTCACCTACAGCAGCCCACACCTTCTAAGGATTTGTCCAAAGGAAGCAGCGGTACCAGGTTCAAATGAAGGCTTCTAACTCATCCAGGGCAAGAATATGACATTAGGCACAAAGCCATTATTCTTATATCATCTTTCACATCATCAGCAATAGAAGCAAAAATCTCAATGAAATACTGCCAAACTCATTTTGAAGAAGCAGTATCACACTCTAGGGTAACAGGTAGTAAATTAGTAAGCCAGGAGGTCATGGCTACTGAAATTACACTGCTTCTAATCCCAAAGTAAATCATTTAAACACGGATTAAGGATCTACTCCTATCTTGGGCTTTTTCCAAAACTGGACATTAATTAACCTATTTCAATTCTGCCTACCCAAAATATTCTTATCTCCCCTAAGGATTGCTGTTAGTGAGAACTAAATAAAAGGATTAAGATTTTACCGTTGGAACCAAGAATACGATAAATAATGCCACATCTCATCTTCTGATTCACTGTAACCTCATTACTAAATAACTTGGAGTAAAACTCAAGACCTTCCAACCAGCTACTACAAACCTCTTTAAGAATATGCACTTAAAAACAATAAGCATAATACTAACCCTGGCTACTCCTACAAAGAGAGCTGCTTTCTCTGTACTTTCAGATCCATTAAACTAAGGAGAGGCAGCCAAGAATACTTCTGGACCCATGGGTCTCACATGTACCACTGAGCTATAAACATTTTCTACGCACTCCATCGCAGCAACAGTAGTTTGTAAAAAGGAGCTGCATACCCAACCACGTTCCCACTGGGATCTCCCAACTCCACCGTTGCTGATGAGCTATCATCACATGAAAGTCCCATAATATGATCTAAAACAACATCGTGGGTTGCCATTGTCCTTGAAACCTGCCTCCTCTTCTCCTTTGTAAGCAAGCGCTCACACAGCCACACACAGCCCTATCCATCCACAACTGTGTTCAGAGCTCACCAATACTCATATGCAGCAAGGTCAGAATTTTTTTTTTAAACATTCTTTGATTAATGCTGAGAGCTGCAGCATGTTTAGACAGGGTCGTGACCCCAGGCATCCATTTAATCAAATTTCTCTGCTGCTTGTCCCAGTGGAGCCATCACAACAAGAAACTCTCTCAATGAAAAAAAACCCGAAAAGAGAAAGAAAAAGAAAAAAAATGCACACTTCACATCTCACATTGTTTACACACTGTTAAGTAATTATTTCACTCTTCGACCCCCACTGGTCATCAACAGACAAGTCACCTCCTTGGAGATTCTGAAAAGCTTATTCAGCTACACATAATTCATTTTGTTTCTTTCCTTCACTGTGCAGCTAACTGCTCAGCTTAAAGACTTCTTTGTGAATACTTAAGTACACGGTGTCCACTCTAATGGTTTCCCTAATTATACGTGTATTCATCATACACAGTGTTCACACTATTCTTTCCTGAAGTTGTCTTGTTTCAAATGTGCCACACTAGCAGATTCTCACAGTGTATTTACCCAAATAAATGGACAACACTCGCGTGCATGCTGCCCTGCCATGAAATTCTGTCATTACCTGTGTAACTCAAAGTTGCTCAATATTTGCTCAGGAGTTTTCAATAACACTCTGATCTTTTATGCAGCTCTTCTCCAGGGCAAAGTGCAGAAATAAGCCAGGCAGGTAATAAAGAATTACAGTTTGCCTTTATCTAATAGCTCCATCAGTCAGAGTAATAGAGTTGGATAAAATGGTAACCTATTCACCCAGTTCTTCTTAATTGCTACACTAGAAAGCAAAAAGAAAAGTAGGGGCAAGAAAAAAAGTTTACTTCTAATTGCAGTTCAGAAATTAGAGATGAATGACTTAAAAGCTAAGCAAAAGCACACAATGTCCCTACTTTCTAACTCAAACAAAACCTCACTGGAGATTGCAATACAGTCACAAAACAAGAAGGCTTGAAAAAGAAATGGGACCAGTGATGATGTAGATGGCTTCAGGTTTTTTTTAAATAAACCCTCCTTTCAGAAGTAAAGATATTCAGATTACTTGTAAAGGCATTTGCGTTCCCTTCAGAACAGTTTTATCAGCTTTGATTTTTGCTGATTCCTTAAAATTTCTAAAAACTAAAGCTGAAAATGGAACACAAAGTGTTAAGCTTAACATTTGGGAATTAAGGTTTTATTTTCTCAAGCTTACGAGCTATTTCACCAGCATTTATTCCACCAGACATACACTCCCCCTGCAGAAGCCAAGCACATCTCTGTTATCTGCATGCTGCTCACTGATGGGCACCTGCATCCTTCCTGTGCACTGTAAGGAGGAGACTTCTCACACTACCACCAAAACTCATCTGCTGAATAAAGGACAGTCTGGATCAAATGGGAAAGGAAGAAAGGGAAATGAAACAAACAAAACACGAAAACAAAAGAAGTTGATCCTGTAAGATTAAGACCAGATGAAAACAAGCATAGGTAATAAGGATAAAGTACACAACAAGCAGAAAAATGGTTTACAGTAACAAGTGGGGCTTACTGTTTTTTTTTCCTTCTCCCACCTTGTCACCCCCACTTCTGGGAAACAATATAGTAAAAGAATAGCACTAAGTATATTTAATACCAACTTCTTTTGTCAAAGGTTTTTTTTTTTTCCCCTCCCCCTCCCAGAAACCTCATGGGAAAGTTTCCATCTCATCTCAAGGTACCTCATGCAAACACAGCACCAGTTACGTCAGGAACCCACGGATTTCAACTTGCAGGAAACCTCTTGGTTAGAAAGTACATCAGAGACATAAGAACAAGTTTACGTGTAAAAAGGACAACAGTAAAAAAAGCCAACAAAACTTCTGTTTAAACAAAAATTTCCCCATTGTTAATTTTAAAAAGTGGCTAGGATAGAGCCAGATGTTAGATACCTTTTTAGCCCAGTTTTCAACCATTTACACATGCCTACATTGGACACAAAGCTAGTATACAACTTTAAGGAAACCAGAGAACCACTGCTGTAGTAACACTTTATACTATATATGTAAATATGTATTCATTAAAGCAATTAACTACTCCTACTTATCAGTCCAGATAAGGTACCATGTAAGGCATAGGGGTTCTTAAATTCTGCATTCTGTACCTGATTCAAACATAAAAAAAAATACATATATATGTAATATGTAAGTTCAACAGTATTACATAAATGGTTTAACAATAACTGAAACAGAAAAGAACACTCAATGTACATCGAAGATGCAAATTTCTGAATTCATGACAAGAAAAACAGTGAGTTTAACAAAAGCAAAACTGACTTCAGAAGACTCAGATGTTTGGACAGAAACATTCAACAGAATCCTTGTATCTGTAGAAGATTTAAATATCCTGAAATATAACACCAAGCCCTCTGTAACTTCCTAGATACATAGTTCTGAGCAAGTTAAGTTTCTTTTCAGTATTAAATAAGAAGGTTTAAAACATGGCAAATATTTTCTGAAAGTAAATTCGATAATTAATATCAAAACACAGTCTCAAAAGCTGTATTGTACAGAAAAAGCAACTGGGAGAAAAAAAATATATCACTGAATGCCTATAGATGCATCTGACCTTTGATTTCTTCAGATCTTAAAAGAATATGCTTATTGAAATTTAGGTCAAGTTTTCTGTTTATCTGCCTTTGATTTTCTCTTAGAAAACACTCTGCAGACTAATCTTAAATCTTTCTTGCAAAGTCTCTTTGAACTGCTAACTAGTTTTCTCTTGAAACAGAAGAGTTGCACTGATACCTCTGTGTAAAACCAACAAAATTGTGACTTCCCTTTAAAAATACATACATACATTTCGACAGGAACAGTAATGAAACAAAGTACACTTCAAATGTGCACAAGAGTCTATCCAATCAATTGGTCATTAAATGCTCTCTACAGAGATGGATCTGGATGGCAGTGCAAGTTGTGACTCACCCGGCATGCAGCGGGAAGATGCTGTGGGGTGCACCCAACAGCCGCAGCCTCTTCACCTGCCACCTTCCTCCTGTCATCGCTGTAACTCTGAAAACCGAGCTTTTAAAATACCTGTTTGTATAGTCACACACACACACACCTCCCAGGCAAACAAAACCTGCTGAACTGAGATCATTTAAATAAAGTTCTTGTGGCCTTAAGTGATTGACTCCAACACAAAAGCAATTGGGCTCAGGAAGCATTCCAGGTGGATGTCAGTTTCCAAACGCTGTTTTTATAGGGGCATTTCTGCATTCCTACTTCTGCAACCCACTGCACCCTGGTAGATAAAAAATATCTCCTTCTACAGTGAATTTTTGGAACAACATGTGGACTCGTCAACTTCAAGTTATCTGAAAATTCCAAATACCATCTAGCCCAAGACAAAGGCAGACCTTCATCTGTAGGGACGATCACAGCAGTGGTTGACACCTGTACCCACAGGCATTAAGGCTGAGGAAATCACTTTGATTATCTCAACTATTTTACTGAGCAATGCAGTCTCAGTATAGCACCTATAAATATGATTGTTTTATAAATTGCTCAGCTAAATGTTATGCAATTCATCTGCTAATGTACTCCTTAAAATTCACACAACCATCTCACATTAAATCCTGCTGTTTTTAAATTAGCTTAATTAAAAAAATTTCTGCTAAAAAAAAATCACATACACTTCTTACTCTGAAAGACAATGCATGAGAAAGCGTGCAACTACAAGGGAAACCAAATTTAAATAAAAATAATCAGATGTAAGAGAAAACTCCCCCCCTAAAACCACTCAGCTCTACTCAGAACACGTGCTGAGGGCCTAAGGTTTAGTTCCTTTCTAGGTCTGTTTGATCCTTCAGTGATTTTTGTTTGTTTCATTGTTTTCACTTTCTCGGCCTGGCTGTCTTGTTTTTAGGGGCTTTTTTTGAGTGCAAAAAACAAAACACCTTTATCCTTTCCGTACATCAGTCTGTAAACTGTATCTAACCAAGTTTATAATCCAGTTGTTGAACTCTCTTAAGAAGGACATCGCAAGGATCACTCAAAACAAAACACTTCCTGTCACAGTAAAAGCTGTTCTCTGTGGGCCCTTTCTATTCTTTATGTATAATGCTATCCCCTTTAAAAGGAAATAAACCATAAAAGATTCTTCAGGAAGAAAAACAGAAAGAAAAAAAATGTATTACATATTGTTTACAGACTGCTTGCAAATAAACAAAACACTAAAGCATTCCTTATTCTCGGGCCAGTGCCATGATGCATTTATGCTCAGTACTGGAAAGCTCAAACTCCTATGAAGGGGCAAGCCACTTCTTCCCCAGAACACAGATGGTGATCTTTCTTAAGCATACCCAAGAGGTGACACAGCTTACAAGACATGAAGGAAATGGTACAGAACATATGCCATAAAAAAACAGTCTGCTGTAGACACAGAACAGGAAAGTTTTGAAAAACTGAATTTGCGTTTGGAACAAAACCATCAAAACAGCTACATGTTCACTGCCTGAGCTTTCCTGTTATTACACACTGCTTCACAGTGACAGTGGCTTAACAACCTTACTTGAAATAACAATATTAAAGCCTGCTGTCATCCGCTTCTGTAAAAATAAAAATATTATCATGCAGCTGCCATTTTCCATCCCTGCATAAATATTAATAACAAATCAAAATTTTCCACATTTGATGTCTGCTTCCATCTTAAGTTTGAGCAGGAGCAGAGAACAGCAGGTTCTTTTTCCCACATGAATAAAATGCAGGCCTTTTATTGCAAAGCTTCAGCTGCTCCACATACTACAGCAGGGTCAGTCAAACCCTTCCAAGAAACTTCTGTTTCTGTCATGGAAATACCTTTACTCCTCCTCTGCAAGTTCACCTAAATGTGGTTAATTAGTTCAAGCATTTGAGTAGATCTGATACGGTATATGCTAACTAGATTACATCAATTGTCTAAATGATACAAAACAGCTTTATTTTCCTTCTTACGTTCCATAAATTAAGAACCAAATATATAAACAAATACAAGCTACAGTCATCTTTCCAGGGAGCCTTGCAGTCTGGGAATGGGAGCAGATTTCAATGCCCCATTATGGGATACTGGTAGTTCCCCATCTGCCACTTTCTTCCAACAATGTTCCAAAGGGAACTCGAATCAAAGGAAAAAGCAGTACTTCAGGATTTCTCTCACCATCACAGGGTATCACTGAGCATACCCTAAGCTTTTACTTACTTACCTTCTATGTAAGCGTGCACAGAGAAAAAGAGGCTTATCTGTGGAGCAATGCAAACATGAAATAACTTAAAGGGCAGAACAACTGTACATCTGTTGTCATAAAAATTCATTACAAAACTAAAGATGAAATTAGAGATACAGTGAACATGGGTAAAAATCGAAAATCAATATATTAAAATAAATTAGTACACACAGACAATGAAAACAAACTCAATCAGTCACAGTTGCATATACTGCAGTAAATAACTAACATTACAGACATTTATAGACAACCACAGCTGTCAGTATCTGAAGACTACACTAACATGACTTTCTTTTCCAAATTGTATTTGTAAGTAACCTGGTTCTTTTTGTCCTTACTTTTGTTTTCCAGAGTTGTTCTCTCTTCAGATGTCAGAAAATCTTCCTTTATCTCTCTCAGCTATTGATTTCTGAATGTAAAATATATTCTCTGCCAACACAGAGGAACAAAACTCAGAATCCCATTACAATCCTTCATCAAAAAGCACTCAACAACTCATTTCTGACCAACTGAAGTTCCCATGCAGTCCACAGCTGTGGTGACCAGAGCTCGGCTGAATGAAGAAGTGCCCTGGCAACTACAGCAGGTGCTACAGGGGGCAGGGAACTGAAGCAAGAATTAACACAAGCCATATTCATCAACAAACAACCCCAGGTCATGAAAACAAGCAGTTTTCACAGTGTTGGAAAGAGAGAAGAAAACAAGGAAAGAAACTTGAGACAATATCAAAGAATCCACAGAAAAGCCACTAAGTTCTTAGCTAAAATCATCTTGAAACAAGCACTGCATTGTCAGAACACTGCTCTCCCCAGTATTTTGGAAAAGATCAAGAGACAAAGTGCGTATTACCTCAAAATTGTTCAAAATGACCAGCAGAGCAGGTGTGAAAAGATTCAAAACCCAGGACAGAAAACGAGACCTAGCCATTCAGATGAACTGCTCTGACGACCAAAGGACAAAGTGAACTTGTCCTCACTGCAACAATCAACTTGAAAGTGTATGAGACATTTATTAATTTTCAGCTGACAGAGGTATGTCAGCGTTACACCAGAAAAAGCTGCATTAGCAGCAGAAGCAAGCCTACTGCCAACAGATAAACTGGGGAGACTCAGTGTTTACAGCAGTAATTTTATTACCACCACAGGCACAGGCAAAGTAAAAGTACAGGTAAATACTACATCTGAACTACTAACAACAGCAGTGTTTTGATTTCAATCCCCTGATCCCCATCCCTCTCTCCCTGATCCAGTGCACAGGCACCTTCTCCAACTCTACGGCAAAGCATGAGAGAAGATGTAAACCAAAAAAACACCACCAAGTTCCCAACTTACGTAGGAGAACAAACACCTTTGCCTGTCAGGTACTGAGAGCACCTCCAGTTCATGGGGTAACATGTGAACCTGAGATTAACAGAGACTTAAACACCACAAGGTAAAATGAGACAAACCTTATTTCCCTTCTATCCTCAGCATGACAACAGAAAACATAACAGTATCATCAGCTCTCTCTTTCCACACCAGTTTGAACTTCACATTGCAGACCTTAATCTCTGTGTGTTCTAAGTTTCTTTTCATGAACTGAGAAGCAACAATTTTTGGGTTCATGGCTAAATCACTCACCTTTTTTTATCCAGTACTGTATCTGTTAAGAGACATTAAATTTCCTTTAGGGCTCTGGCTAGGAATTAATCCTAACATTTAATTATATCGAAGAGCAAAATTCTTCAATTTCACTGAGCATTTTCAAAAAAAAAAAGCAACCATAAAAGTAAAGGATAAGTCATGTATTAAAGTCTCATTTACAGCAGTTACTCTTAACTGCTGAGGCTTTCAGAAATTTCAGAAGCCATTGCATGCCTGTACTATATTGGGAAAATTTAATATAGCGTAAAATATGCAGATAAAATATGAATTCCAGCCATGTAACAAAAATGCCGTTGACAACATGTATATTATGCAATTATGACTGTCATTTTATTACTGTTATTAATTTATTAGTATAATTGCAATTTTTTTCAATGTCATAATGTGATAATAAAGGACTTGTCATTACTACGTTAACCTCGGAACATCTCTGACCTCAGGGGAGGTAGCTGCACGCTTTCAGTCCAAAATGAGCTGTCAGTTATCACAACGAGATTTTGATGACTACATTATCTTGTAATTAAATGTCTCAACAAACTTCTCCTTTTGATTGACAGGTAGTTAAGACTATCTTTGACCACAGGGCAGTTTCTTTATTTTTCAAGAATAATTTTTCAGCAGTGAAAAAGAAAGACAAGAGTTTAAAAATTGAAGTGTTTTGAACTATATATTAATCTATATTTTGTACTTATAAGGCAGCAAAAATTCTGCCAAACTGCATTATCCCCTGTTCAAGCTATTGCATTTAAATGACAACTTTGATTAAAGGAGCTTGTGCTGTTCTTTATAAACATTTAGATCTTTAAAGAAGGTAAATTAATTTGGTTTTACCTTTTTTCCCCCTTTAATGTCCCTTTTTTTATTAGTAAAACAGTAAAAATGGTTAGATTCAATACTGTTAACTACAATTAGATCTCATTGATAAGTTAACTGCAGCAGATTTTATAAGGGTCCATTTATGGTCCCTTTGGGTCCAGTTCTGCCCATCCAGCAGAAGGTTCAACTCAACAGGAGCTCTGTTTAAAACAGGTATTAAAAGAATGAGCAACTGAAATGATCAGCTGTTTCACTGCACATCTTAAACAGGACACTTTGTCTTGTCAGACACGCAGTAAAACTGAGGCTGGAAGGGCACCAATATATTCCCATTCTAAAAAGATACTAAGACAAGGTAGAGCAGGAACAACATTTTGTAGACAAATCCACAGAAGAACGCAGTCAGTTGTCAGACATTCCCTTGACCACAGTGGAAAAAAAAAAAAAAAAAAAGGCCTGGCCTTCCCATGGCAAAGTGCAATAAGACATTCACCAATCTGACTTCATTCTTCTCTGATATGGCAACCTCCGCTGAAGCTCAGGAGGACAAAAGGAGGCAAAGGGAGAGTTACAGGTGGCCAAAACCCATTTTTACCTCTCAGAGTTGGATCTCATCCCTATTTTAGAAATCAACAGTAAAAGGATGAAAAACATCCCTTACAAATACAAATTTGACAGAACAATATATTAACCAAATATATTCTTCAAATTTATATATTCTTTGAATTTCAGTAAAACATATGGTCTGTTGAAAAGCTGAAAGTTTCATCAACAGTAAAATCTAATGGACACCACAGTGACAACAAAGCAAAACAAAATAAGGACTTTCTGGGGCAAGTGAAAGGCCCCACAGGTTTGGCACATTTGAAGCATTTCTCAAACACAGCTCACTGCCACATACCCTCTTACCTTACATGTGCTAGAATAATACAGAGTTACTCTGCAGAAACAGGTAACAGAAACTTTCAGCCTTCCAGGAAGGACCCAGTGAGTCAGAAGTTGAGACAGCACCACACCTTTACAGGGGCAAACAGAAGGCTGCACTTACCTGCTACTATGTTCACCATTCACCTTCAGTATTTCCTAACTTCCCCCTACAGCTACACTGTTATAATCCAAAATCTTAGCAAAGAATTACCTTACCAATATTCCAAGTGTTTTTTGTTTCCCCTCCCCCCCCCAAAAAATACTGTTTATTGTAAAAATCTATTAAAGATCCTAATTCAAAGTATAATCTATTCTTATGTGAACAAATCTGAAAGCTAGTAAAAAGTTTAATATTAATTTTGAAAATATTTTTTTAAAAAATAAGTGGCGTACTATGTAGAGGAAAGGAATAATAGGCCCCAAATTTATATACAACAAATACATAGTAGGATAAAGCTAATGATTCCAGAGCTGTGACAGGTCTGACCCTCCTGATTCCAGCCATATGAAAACCACAGCAGTTGTCCAAGTTATTCCACAGAATTCTCTGAAATAATTTTAAACATATGTTCCAGAGGTATCATTAAACTGATTAACAAATGGACACTTTAAAGTGTACATAATCTAAATATAAAACTGAAATTTAAAATACTGTAAAAACACAGGCTAAAGTGCCTACAATCACATTCCAAAATGAAGTCTAAGAGTATTTCTTCCCAAACAACATTAAGATAGTACTAAATCACAGTATTTTTTGAAATTCCTTGAACGCGAGTAAAATCCAAATCGTGATGTGTTGCACTGCTTGCTTATATGAAAGGCTATGAGATAAAATACACACCAACAACATAAGATTCTTTAGTCTGTCCCACTGGTGATCTCAAGATGACCTTTGCAGATCGCGTTCTCTGAATCAGCGCTGGAATATTTGCAAAGCCAAATATCTCATTTAGTCTCCGTATACCCTACTGTGCGCATCCCGAAGTGCTCTGTAAGAGGATTACTTCCAGTCTTCAAAATATTTTCAGTGAAGAAGATTGTGCACTGTTTACAGTCTGGGATGTCTGTGTATTCTCCCATGACCGGAAAGCCAGAAATAAATGTTTACTGAGGAAATTTGCCTCCAAATATTAAGACCAAGCACTGTCTCTCCATAGTCTCACAGATACTCTCAATCACAGAACTCCTGATGCTTCCAGTGATTGCTACCATTTAGCCAAAATCACTAACAACTGCAATACCATGAATGCATTTCAATCTAGCTAGTATGCAAGTGACTGGACTTGACACAGAATGGGAGGCTTTGCTCCTGGTACCCACGTGATGCATCATGTTCTGACGTGCTGCTCTGCTCTTATTCTCACAAAGCCTGAGAGCACTGCTCCTGCGCAGTTCTTCAAGAGTGTATCAGTCAACACGCGTGATGCCAGGAGCTGCCTGTGCAGAATATGTTTCATTCATTTAGGAAAGTGCAGTAATTCATCAGTGATTTAACCTATAGACATTTGAAGGTTGGAGAGCACCTCAGAGGGGCTGTTGACCTTCAGCAACAGAAAGAACTGAAGCTCCAGCCTTAGTCAATATATATTTATCTTTCTGCTGGGACTATTACAACTGTTCAAGTAATGCTGACCTTGAAACTTCTGCACACAATGCACCAGAATAATGATCCCTGAAGGAAGAGTATAAAAATACCTAAATAGGATATCTAAATCCAAAATGCACATAAAAGAAAGCATTTCAAAATGTGAAGTCATTTACGAAGAGGTAATATTATTGAGGCTCCTATTAATTATAATTTGAATAACACTACTAAATACCTTAATTACATATTTCCAAATATTTTAACGATAGGATATAATTTATGTCAAAGACCTTGTTTATTTCATTGTGAAATCTTTGCCTGTTTGTAATTAATTTTATGTCTGACTGACAGCCATACAAATCAAACTTTCTCTGCACAACTGCAAGAACAAAAAGCCTTTACCTCATTTCTTGTGTGTCAGTCAGGGGCTGCAGCAAGGCAAGGAAAGAGCCCCTCTGGTGCTCTTCTCAAATACCTGATACTTAGGCCATACACCCTAGAAGCAGCTTCTTCAACCAAGAGTTACACGTGAAACCCAAATGCTTCAACTCAAAGCATGAAAGTAAATACAGTAGCTTTCTTCACGGCCATGGAATCACCTAAGAGCCTCTTCTTCCCCACTGTCCCCACAGCAGTATCTATCAGCAGGCTGCAAATTTACCCATTCCTCAAATTCCTGAAGGTTTCCACTTCCTATACGCAAACATGTAGGTTTTGCAAGACAACCACCTGCATGCAGCAAGGTTTGGCCTCTGCACCACAGGCAGCAGGAGCCACAGGATGGAGAAGACAGCACTGGGAAGGGTCTGGAGCAGAGAGGAGGATCATCAGAAGTATGCTACCATGAAGATACGGACTCTGCTTTGGGCAGGAAACTCAGTAGCTTAGTTTCACATGCACTCTTCAAGCAATAATACTCTAAGATTATACCAAATCACATATATATAAAGACACAAAAGAAAGATACACCCCTAGATTTTGAGTTGGCTTTCATACTTTCCAGCAGGTCACCCTGACTTCTCTTCCTGACATGAACGCAAAGTGTTTCAGATTCAAATCAAGCTGCAGTTCACGCAACGCTTTAGGACACATAAGTCTCCATAAATGTCCTATCTGCAGGCCTTCATTACATGAATTTTTTTTTAAAAATTCACATCGAGGACAGCTCAAGAGATTTAGTACACACTGTTCCCATCCCTCTATCTCTTGAGATTCTCTCCTCTGAAGGGCCCAGACCACAAAGATGATGCTGGCCAGTGGCAGTAGACAGAGGCATCAGTACCCACGAAGACCCAAAACACCATTATCAAGCAATTAGTTTGTTTGCTTACCAGCAGAGGGTCATTCTCATGCCCTGCCTTTGGATTTCTCCTCTCACTTCAAAGACCATAACTATTTGAAGAAGAAAACAAGCTCTCCTCTATGTTCATTAACAGAGAGGAACTTATTCTCCAGTGCAAATGTGACTTGAATCAGTCACTAAATACATAAAGTAACTGAACTCGTCCTTGCAAGTGCTTTTCAAACCTCATCACAGATTTCACAACACTGTCTTGAAATTTGTCTTCTTAAAGATTTACGAAAATATATATATCTGATTTCTCCCATGCTACTGACACATCCTGAAAGAAAACTCTGAAAATCTCAATTAATGAAACGAAGTAAGAAATTAAAAGCAGCCTTGTACACATCCACAGTTTACATCTGGAAGTAAGTATTCTACATTACCCATGGAAAACACAGACATTAAATTAAAAGCATACACAGGTTTTTCCACTGCTGAGTAGAAACACAATCCAAAAGACTGCCTTGAAACCTACGGAGATGCTGCAATCTTATCTCCCTTATTTTACTTGAGAAACAAAATTAAAACAGATCACAGCACTCAGGCATGTACACCACCCTACAGAGCAAAACAGGGACCTCACTTAATAGCATTTAAGTCTGGGGACCCCTGAATACAAGAAGCCCCAACCAACAGTTGCTAATATTATTTCTAAACAACTTGACAATGTCTTGAAATTCACAAGAAAATCATGCTCAAGCTCCTGCTCTAATTCAAGAGACTCCGGATTCAGGATATTTTTAAATCTGCTCCCAGCAGCTGCCAGGATACCAGAGGAAAAGAAAAACACTACAAAGCAGCGATTTTGAGTCATCATGTAGCCATGTGTCCAACTCGCACAAGGACACATGCCTCAGCACCTCAGCCCTGCAGCCCTTGCTGCTGCCCAGCTCCCTGCCAGCACTGCCCTGCTTGCTCAGCAGCTCGCTGTGATGCAGAGCAGGGAGCCTGCCCTCATCTCCCCAGCTGCCCACAGCCACAGAGCCATGCCATCCCCGTGGGGGGGGCACAACCCAGCCGCTCTCCACTCAGCCTCCCACGCTGTACTTTCAGATCTGAAAGATCTGTTCCACCTCAACTTTGAAGGCACCTTACCCTCCAATGTCTAGCTCCTCCCCCACGTAGCCTGATCCCCCTAAGCAGGTATATTTTTCCTATGGCAGCCAATAAATGCCCATCTCAAAAAGAACATGAGAAAAAGGTAAAACTTACACCTACACAATTAAGTTTAACGTGGCGAACAGGGTTTTATTTTAACCACATATCACTTGGTAAAATGAAGTTTAACGACATCAGCTGCTACATTAACTCTTTTTCATCATGTCCACTAGATTCAGGCTGCAATATCTTATAATGAAACCTGCTGGGTCTGGACAAATGAGGCTCAACTGTGAGAGAACTCCTGAATCAAACCTGTTTAGCAAACTGGTCACTCACATCTGATGGCTGCTTGGTACAAGGGCATTGTTTTGGACACCTTCTGCCCAACAGCATAACCATACATTTCACCTCCAGGAGGTCCAACAACTCTGAAATCCAAGAAAAGATGCACATAAGTACAGCTTTATAGAAGGACATCCTCCCACATAGCCTGGGGAAACGTACTTCCACATCACCTCTTTCTGAGAAAGAATTACCATTAGACTGACTTAGCAGCATGCCACGGAAATGAGCAGAGCTGGGTGCACAAGGAGACCAAACCTGACAAGAGTCTGTCCAGCTTTTTCAGACTTCACATGAACAGGATCAGTGCCAAACTGATACTTTCGCAAGCAGTCCCAGAAACAAAAGCTGCAAGAGGACAGCTACAGGCAGCCTATGAATTGAGCTCTTCCTTCCAGGCAGGGCAATCATTGCCACTCAGACTGCAGGAACAGTTCTTGAATATGAATCTTCTCAGAAGAGATAAAAATTATTCCTTGCTGCCTTTGGAAAAGATCAGACTGACTGTACAGACTCATTCAGCACACTGTCAGAAGACAAGTCACCAGTGCTTATTTCCCTCCTGAATTTGTGGTCTCATTCTTGCATATTTTATGTGTAATTTAAATCAAAAGGTGAACAACAAGGAAGCTCTCTTCAAAACTAACCACCTTGTTCCATTTAGCCTGCAGAATACCTCTGCTCTGTCCTGCTCTTTATTTTAGCTCGAATGGCAGAGGAAGATAATGGAATTTAATGAGTACTATTATTTAGTTACACAAAATTCAAGGTCACTGACACATTCAAGACCAGGAAAAAAAAAAAACCCTACTGATTGAAGAAGCAACTACATAAACAACTTGTTTTAATCGTTTTTTCTGTTATTATATATGAAGTTACACTAGAATGAGATGCAGAACGTTGATTAGGAAGAACCAAATATATCAAAAGCTATCTTACCATCAGCCAGCACGGCATGTTTTGATACCGTTCACAGAATGCCTCATGTCTTCTTAATCTGGCCATGCTGTTCTTAAAATATATTTGAAATTAGTATAGGAAGGTAGTATGGACGGTTTTAGCTCCAGGTGGGACAGAAGTCACAATGTGCCCACTTCTATTTTTCCAGGATAATAACTGAACCAATATATACAGTACCAGTATATGAACTACGTTGCAGTAAATTTGTTAAAACCAGAACAGGTGAGGATGGTGAGGATTAAATGCCATATACAGGGCTGTCAAAAGGCTCTATAAAATTACCTATTATGTAGCAACAGCTAAAAAATATCAAAATAACAGAGCACAACACAAGAAGTTCCTTGTTAAAACAGTATCTTCAAATATTACGAAGCAAGTGGCAATCCTGAATTTCAGGGAGCTTGGACCTGTTCAAGAAATGCCACAGTTAAATCTTTAAGTATGGCTGCTAAGGGATTTGTTATTCCTGACAAGATTCACCTCCAAACACTTCTACCTTTGGATTGGAACAACTCATGTACAGATTGTCCCAGTGTGATTCATCACCTGAATTTAACAAACGTTAAAATATAACTGATGTTTTTCTAATAAGGTTGGTCCTAAAAGCCAGCCTTCTTGCCCTCTCTTCCAACCAGACACTGACTCCAGTTTCCCTTTAGCATACCAACCTTGACAGACGTAAATTCCCCAAACACACAACATGCAATGCAAATATGGAAGAGCAGCTTTGTTAAAAATAAAAATAAAAACTAGTAATTAAAATGCAGTTATGACCCTTCCTTCTCATATGAGAGTTATTTATTTCCCAAATATGGTGTCTGTCCAATTAATAAGAGCTTTACTTTCCAACCTTCATATTATGTTACTAGAGACATATATTCGGAAGATGGACTATTATCTCTGCAGAACTCCAACAGCTCTGGAACATACTGTTTTAAGCAGAACTCCAACCAACACGGTATATATGCTATATAGCCTCTCCACCCCTACTACAACAAATAAAAATGATGTACATTATGTTGAGGAGTCATTCAGCAAGGAATTCCTAGGGACTACCTTTACTGCAAAGTAGTGAAAGTTATCCAGAACTCTTTATATGATGCCAGAGGTTTACTCAAAAGCATAGTAGTCATAACAGCCCACAGTTGTTACAAAAACAATCAACATACACCTATTCCCAGGTTAGGTGTGCACATGGTGAGGCAAGGAAAATTATCCAGTGACCAATGCTCCCTATAATGCTGTCTGATGTTCCTATAATTGGCACTATTACCATCACATCAAGGCAGTAAACATTTATTTTTATTATAATTACTATTTTACAAGTGTAGAAAGACAAACAAGTCAGATATGACATCTATCACCCTTCCAGAACGCTGCTCACATACAAGTTAGGAATAATTTCCCCCCGCTGTCAGCTGCACACACTTACCTGGCCGTAGGTGTAAAATGCCAGGCACATCACTGAAGCTATTCACTGTTGCTCTCCCCTCAATCCACCTCCCACTCTGCATTCTGCTCCCACAAATCTAGTGGAAATATCTCAAGCATAATCAAAATTTCTGAAAATCTCAGCTTCCCTAGGCACACCTAAGCTTCCAACCCTTCTAGCATCACCACTGGACAGGCAGCACCATGACAAGCTGCACACTGACCTGTCTGCTGCCCCCAGCACAAGGCAGCAACCCCTGTGACACACGCAGCAAGTGCCAGCTTGCAGCCCAAGGGATTGCCAAGGGTGAGGCACTCACACGAAGTGGACAAGAACAGCACAGTCTCACTGCTTAGCACTCAGTACCTACCAATACCTACAGGCTCCTGGCTACAGGAAAGCAACTCCAGCACCAAAGAAAGCAATTTTCTGCTAAATTAACAAGGCCTTAAAAAGCATTATAGCCTACATTTTGATGAACATTTGTACAAATCCTAAACTCTATGATCTTGTCAGACTCCACATGGCCTCTTTTTCATACTCTGAAACAGATACGCAGATCATAATACAAACTCACTTCAATTATTTTTGACCATGCAATTATTTATAGGGTTTAAATGATACTTTTGCAACATGCTTTTAAAGCTATTGAGTAAGTGAGATAAAGCCTCATGTAAAAGCACTGGCTCCTTAAGTGTTAAATAGAAGTAATAAATCCACTTTGCCAAACTGCCTCATTTGTAATATTTAATCTTTCTTCTGTAATCAGGAGAGCTGAAGTACACATTCAGAGTTCTTTCCTTTGACACAGTTCTTTTATTACCGTCTCTTTTCCTCACATAACATCCCACAGCAGCTGTGCCATTATGATGATGCTGTCTCTTTTTTTCTTCCTTTTTTTTCTGAACAGCCTCTCTAGCACAAATAATTAAAACATGTATTTACCTTCCACCACTTGGCTGAGACTAAGTGCAGATTTTGGGGGGAGAAGGGGCAGTAGTTTGTTTCTTTTTATTTTCTTTTTGAGCAGTGACGTATTGATGTTTCAGATAATAAATCATTCCAATTTGTTCATCCCTGCCAACAATGGTTTTAATCTTCATTTACGACTTGCAATGTCCGTTTTGTTGGAAGCATTTGATAAAATACTCAATTACCATTTTTTTTTGCACTGCAGTTCAACTGCTGTGCCGATAAAAGGCTCTAGCTCAGAAGATAAACTGCAAATAATTCCTGAAGAACAAATGTCAGAGGCAGTTTACAATGAATGGGATTTTTTTTTTGAGCAGATTATTCTCCCACCAAAGTGACAGGGTAGCTCAATATTTATTTTGTTGAGAATGTCATTTAAATATTGTTTGACACCTGCTCCCTGCAGTCAGCTACTGAGCACATTATACTTTCAAGGGGCTCAGAAGGTGAGGTTCCAGCCCCATACACGTGCAAACACATTGCAGGAACTCGCTATAATCGCTGTATAGCCAAGGCATTACTCCCTATTTTTTTTGAATTTAAATGTTAAAGAAGAGATCACTTCAGATTCCACTTTCCTGTGCTTCTATACACGGGACAGAAGGGTTCCCAAGGCCAGTTTGCCTTCCCCCCATGGTACTCTATAGGGGGCAGTGCTCAGCTCACACCACCAGTGCGTCCTGTGGTGAACCACATCTCCTCCTGACAAAATGCTGACATTTTGGACTGAAAGCAGTTATTACTTCTTCACATAGTCAGCACAAAATAAAAGGATCATTCATACATTATTTGGGGAAAATAATTTGATTCTTAAAGGAAGGCGGAAATAATCCAATGAGATGTCAGGCCCATGAGTTTATTTGAGAGCGTAACAGGGACATTGTAGCAGGCCCTGAAAAACACAGGAATGTGCTCAGAACATTTCCAGGGACAAATGTGCCTTTTCAAATGAATTCATTAAGATAAAGAGCTTAAGGTGTAATTCTTTAATTTGTTTCAGGATCTTTACCCATTTCCAACTATCCTGGTTTATTTGCTTCAATTATCTTTACTTTTTTATTTCAGTAACAAATCACCATTAACCCACGGGGATTCACAGAGAACAACAAAGGTGGGGCCTCCCCAGATGGGTCACAAAGCAGCTGGAAAAATGGGCATGTGGGATTCACACACAGGCCTGGCTACTGAGCTGACCTCCACTCAGTGAACCCAGAGATAGAAGCAGGGAGGGGTACAGCAGGAAGGAATTTGTTCTTTTTGCCACAGAATCCAGACCAAGAAAACTAAACTAATTTGAAACCTGCAATGGAAAAAAGTCAGCTTTTTGAGGTGGTCCTCACACTTCCAAACCCCACCATTCCACCTAAGCTGAACGCAAATAAATTAGCTTTTCACTTTTGAGTCCTGAATGCTGCTACAAAGCCATATTGCAGAAGGTCCCCAGCATTCACTGCATCTCCAAGATTAAGTCTTTACCCACAGTTCTTCAGGATAACAGGTTGAGAGCTGCTGAAACTAGGCTGCAGCAAAAACAAAAATCCAGAGGTCTAGGCCTGTACGCACTGAATTAAATCGACTGTATGCTAATTCAACACTGCTTGAACTGCATCACATCCATTTCAAGGCCACAGACTGCTACACTAGGTCAAGGATTCCCTTCACTTCAGGAAGCTTCATGCTTTCACACAGCTGGAATTAAGGAAAACAAATTAAAGACGTGCTTTAGGTTAATAATTCAAAGCGTCAAATACACGTGTGAGCTTAAGTAGTCACAAGCCTAATTATATTTACAAAGTACTTCCTCAACCGATTTATATATCCAGCTACCTATAATGGGCAAATGAGAATCTACTGCATGTTTCTTACTTCACAAGTTATCATCTCACCTACAAACAGTTCAATATTCCCTTCAGTAAAAGGTGACAAAACATTAAGAGTCCAAAACCAAGCATTTTTAATAGATAACGTAATTACTTACTATCACTCCCTTTAAAAATCATCAAAATACTTGTCTGCAATTTCTCCTCCATTTATTACAATGCAGCTCAATTGTTTTGACCATAAGTAGATAAGACAAATGGAAAAGCCACCTATGTTTAATTCTAAGCACATGTCCCTGAAGTCTGAGAAGTCTGAAGAGCAGACAATCACTGGAGCTGTGCAGAAAGCCCCCTACGAAGAGGAGATGTGCCTGCCAAGGTTAACGGATTTGGGCCCAAACCAGTACCTAATGATATGCCTTGCTCTAGAGAGAGATGGAGTACCAGACACAGCTGTGGACATGTATGTGCACATGTGCACACGTGCTTGTGCCTGTCTGCACGCGCTTTAGAAGCCTCTTATTGCTTTTCACCAACCTCTCAAAAACTACCACGATTAATGAATCATTGCATTTCAAGATCTCTCATTTTTCCTCTCTGCTTTCTATAGCTCAATACAGACATCATTACTTCTCTGCCAGTGGAGTGATTCTGTTCGTCATGCCTGAAACAACTACAGCGCCGAGATTAAATACAATCTATATCCACATAAATCATTGAATAAATGAATCATGAAATTAATATGTAAATTGTGTGTTTAACCTCTATTTATACAGCACTGTCTGTCACCATGTAGTAAATCTAAAACTAATTGCAAATTCACAACTCTGCAAAAAGAACACCATGGTAAAAGCTTGACATATTTATTAACTAAATGTTGAACTACATTGAGTAAGTAATTAACAGTCATGCCAGAACAGGGAGAGGAAATTATATTTAAGCACAGATGTCACCTGTATGAAATGGCTAAAACTATTTTAGATTAGATTTTGATATTAATCAAAGAATACTCCGATTTAATTTTTGACAGGCAAATCTGTTTCCATTTATTCATTATTCCATTAAACACTTCGTTTTTAAACCTGAATGTCACGTCCGTTCCCTATGTTCCTTTTCATACGTCCTCTAAAAGAAAACGTGCAGGAGAAAAGATTCAAACAGTAAGGTTAAATGGTAATGCAATCTTCCTACAGTCTAGACAAAAGCTCCTCAACAGAGCAGGAAATAATTTCACATTAGGTTAAATTCTGTGATTAACTTCTTTGATACATAAAAAATTGAATACTACTCTTAAAATATTGTATCTAATTTAATTCCTATACACTTCCAATCTTTTCTGACAAAGAAAACACATCCCTAATTGGAGGAACATGAAAGTTCTGTAGCTGCTGGCACCAGCACAGACATCTTCAGAGTTTAATTTTGTCCTAAATTCGGAATTATTATGCAAGTTCATGTATTTAAAAGAAACCAAAACAGGTGTTACATGAAAGCACATGCATAAGCCTCCAACAGACTAGGCAACAAGGTACTAACAAGGAACAAAACAGAAGGAAGACATTTTGCTTTAAGTTAGTTAAGACACACTGATTGCATAGCACAAGCTAAGTAATGCTCAACAGAAGTTCCTGCCAAACTTGCACTTCATTATGAAACTGACAACATTAACCCTCTTTCCTTAAAATCCTCAGTTGCTGGAACTCAGCAAATTCCACAAGAACAACCAAAAATTAAATTCTATTTCCCCAAGACCTCCATCAGGCCATATTTCATCCGCCCTTTCTTTTTCCCCACCTTCGGCAGGTAAATATAGGTAGTCCACACATACAACTCCCATGCAGGATCCAAGCACCGAACAGGTTCAGAACTAGAAAAACAGACCCCTGATGAGTACTGTAACAGCAAAGTAAAACCTATTAAATAGTAGTTTAAATCTGCAACCAGCCTACTGAGTAAACCTGCCTTCTTAGTAAGAAGCATGAATTTGAAAAATACACCAAGGAAATTCAAGAGAATCAAAATGTGAAACACACACCACAAGAGAAATGAGCATCCGATTTCAGGGGTCCACCTCCAGGGGCAGTGAGCACGAGATCCTGTAACAGCCAAGACCAATGAGAAAGCCCACACAATTTCATGTTTCTGTTTCGAGGATTTCAGTAAAAACAGAAGGGAGGCAAGCAGATAAATTCTGCTTCATATCAAATTTATAGACTCAAGCTGTCCCCTCATGGTAACTTAATTTTGCATGCAGCACTTTTCAGGTAGTGCCTCATGACACTACGTTCATAGACCCAATCCCCAACCAGAAAATTGGAAGACAGTGTGACCTTGAACAAACTACCCAGTCTCAACAGGAGCCCGTCCACAGGTGTAACAGCATGACCCAGGCTCCTTCACTCCTGGTTCCAGCTAGCCTACAATGCCTTTACTTGTGTTACACCAAACTGCTTCGTGCGTCATCAATCTCAGATACAGAAACATTTAAAATCACTTGATGATTACAGCATTTTTACAGACACCACCTCCTTACTGAAGTGAGAGAACTTACAGAGAACAGAACCTCCAGAGGCAGGGGAGGCAGGAGCAGTGCAGGAGGAAGCCTGAGCAACTGCAGCGAGGCAGAGCCCGGCCAGCACAGGTGCACACAACAGCCCAGCTCTGCCTTCCCAAAGAGAACACTGCTTCACTGCCAGCATTTCAATGACTGCCAGCTGTCCCTAAGTCTCTGAAGTTGTAATAACAGTTGTAAAACACTCGTCTAAAGAGACAAAGTATGAGAACTGCTATACTCTATTTCCTATTTACCTACTCATCTGTTATAGCCAGCTTTAAGTTTCAGAACTACAGAGAAGAAAAAGCCTGTGAGCCAGGTACTATGGATCAAAGAAGAAAAAGTGGCCAGAGAATGTCAGAGGGGACAGCGCACAGACAGCTCAGAGCCCAAATGCTTCTCTGTACTGTCTGCATGCTTCAGAACAACAAACCCACTGGAGTTAAGCACAGTTTCCACAAGTCTTCAGAAAGAAAAGGACGTTTATCTCATTTTCATACCAAATAATTTCTGATAACTAAGAATACAGAACACTGCAAGAAAAACTATACACAGACTCTGAGTCAACCAAAATCTTAAGTCATTCTCAGAGGTTTTTGTTTGTCCACTGTTTCACTGTTGGTTTTTTTTCTTACTAGGGCTCCGAGGTATCTTTTTCAGTTCATTCTAAACCGGAGGTGCCTGGGTTCCTTTCAATTTAGCCCTGTTACTCCACTCGTGTACCACACCACCTCATCCACAAGCAACAGCAGCTTGCTTGTGAAACCACAGCCCCACCTTCACCTCCTAGGATGCTGCACTACGGAACTGAAGCTATCTTTTATTTCAGTACAATTCAAATACTACTCTCCTCCCTCTTGCAGGTTCAGGTTTAAAATTCCTCTTAAATTAATTACTAGCCTCATAATCTACTGATTTTCACTTCAGTGCTATTATTCCATATCTGCATTATCACCAAATTGCATTTTAAAGTCCTTATGTAATGACAATACCTTCTTCCACATGTTCCACATAAGTTCAGTCACAAAACAAACCTTGAAAATCCAATCAGTAATCTACCTTCTGCCCAATAATATCAAACTATATTTTACAGCCCCAAACAACTTAACTCACCTTGTATTTCTGCTGCACATACCCCATTTTTACCAACCTCTGCTGTAATTTCCCTTATTATATGCTCCACAGAACTCCAGATGGCAGACACAGTTTTTCCCCTGTATAGACAGCATCTTATCAAAGACAGCTATCAAGTCATCTTAGCATGACCTATCCAGGAAAACCACGTTATATTGTATTTAACTACCACTTCTCTATCTGGTTTGAATTACACTTCAGTTTTGTTTCAAATTTCCTTTGCCAGTTAGATGAGTGACTACACCTACATCTTTTGTTTTCTTTTATGAAATCCATGTTGGCAAGCTAACTGAACTTAATCAAAGCTCATATAAACTTGACGATTATGTTTAATATGTATCTTTATTTAGGAATATGAAGTACTTGCTCACTGCAACAAAAAACTTGCAGCTTGTTTTTTCCATCATCCCAAAAAAACCTAACTGTATGCAACACTTGCAGACCTGCCAAAGCATTGTGAACACATTCAAAAGGCTGTATTAAAAAGCTTCCTCATACCAAACACCTCATACCACAAAAAAAAACAACTGTGCTAGACAAAGGATGCAACAATGGTACCAAGAAGGAGAGAAGGGGGGAAAAAGTTCCCTTGCATTCAGACCTAGCTTTTACAGGCAGTGATTATGTGTCACAGACACATAATTCTCATCTTCCAAGGGCATGAAACTATACAAGCCAGTGGCACAGGACACACTGAGTAACCACTGTTTGTCAACTCCTTATTGTGATCTTAAGGCCTCCTTCTGCCAACTTCTCCCCACAGCACGGATGACAGCTCCTGGACCTCACTTTCCTCACAGAGATTTAGAGCACGCCATCACTGCTGCACCCAGATTAAAAGCACAAGGGAAGGGAGAGGGGAGATGCCATAAAAATGCTTGTTGCTTTCCACGCACAGGTAGAAGACGGGCAGAGTGCAGTTCTTCACATCGCTAATGGGTATGATATCGTTTCCACAAGAGATTTATGTTAAAAAGATAACTTTCCTCACTTTTCGTTTTCATTTCTGTTCTTTTCTCTATCAGACATTTCATTCTAGGAAGGAGAAAGAGCTGCTCATTTCTCTGGCAGGAAAGAACAATCTCAGATTTATAACATGTGAGGAACCCATCACGGTGATAGAGCAATCTTTCCAGCAGACATCTCTCCATTACTGAAGCTGATGTCTCCCTGCCCCACTGCCACTTCTGGGCTGATCCATCAGGGGCTAACAGCAGCCGTCTTCCACACACGTTTTTTATCTGCAGCTTAGCAAGCTCTGCAGCTCTTAAACAAACTCTACAAATGCTGTTTCATCACTTCAAAAAAAAAACAAAAAAAAACAACAAATGCACTCAAATGAAACCAAATATTTTCAATAGTGCATCTTCTGCACTTAATTTTCGATTTTATTTTCTGAAGTTATTTTAATTCTTATGAAAAGAAATAATGGGAAGAGATGAAGGTTTCCACACCCTGTGCTGACAACACACTGACTGAAAAATGGTGTAGTTAATAATGTAAACTTGATGCGTGTAAGCACAGCTGGTTTGGGAGCATTTTTCCAGTAACACTAATTTATACTTTCGCCTTTATTTTGTGTTTTGGTTTATGATCTTGATTAGCCACTAGAATGAGCTCTCTTAACTGCTTTCTGCTACAGTGGTTAAAAGAAAAACAAAACATGTGACCTTCATTAGTTTATTAGACCTCCATACACAATTAAAAAAAAAAAGTCCACACTCAGCATTAAAGGTTGCCAGGTACCTTCAGGACTGGTATTAACCTCCTCTCCTGAAACTGCTTCAGGCTTTCAGAAGATTTTTGGACTTTATCTGAAACGTAGCTATAAGAAACAGGACCCACATGTGAACCCTTCTTTGTGTTGAAACGACAAAACAACAACTATGAAAGGCAGTTAAGGAAGCATGGGAACCTACTACTAGAACTGAAACAATTTCTGAACCAAAAAGACAGTCAAGCTGTAACAGAGATTTCTACCTGCAGACTGCATCATTTGAACAGGGAGACAGACACACACACACAGCCCCTATGACACTGGGAGCAGGACTTAATTTCAAGCTATCTTCTCAACACTTTTTACCACAAGAACACTAAATTTGAAACCCTCAAATTTCACCATTTCTTCTCCTTCATGGAAGGGATCAGTGCCAGCCTGTGACATTTCCAAGTCAGCTTTACGCAGAGGTAACAATAACATTTCTAAATACAAAACCCAGATCTCCATTCCTAGGCACCTCGAATGTATCTTCTGAGAATGAATTTGAACACAACTTGACACTTAGGAGAAGATGAGAGTATTCATCACAGGAATTCCATTTGAGAAACGCTCAGCAATTGGAAAATTAATGTCACCATTGTAAGCAAACTCCCATTGCGTGGTTAAAGCAGAATTTGTCAATCTGCCCTTTGTTGAAACTCAGAGGAAACGCTATTCCAGCTTCAGTACAGATAGCAAGTTAATCACCTGATTTAAAGGTAGGCTGCTCTTTATATCAACCCTGAAGTAAACCAACAGCAGATAGGCTTTCACAGTGACAATGTTATGATCAATGTTGCAGTCCCAGGTGTTAATGCATCATTTACCTTTAAAAGCAAATGTAATAACCCAGAAAGATCAATATTGTAAGTTCTTTATTCCATGTTAAATTACTGTGAATTCACTGCATTACAGAATTTCATCAGTAACATTTACCACAGTGTAAAAATGTTGACACAAAACAGTATGTTGGCCATCTTTATCAGCCCTCAAGCTCCTACAGAAAGTATAGAGAAACTGCAAAAAAAATCTTAAGTATTACAGTAGTAATGTTACTGTTCCCACAAAATTACCTGAAAAGATCCACAAAGAGCAACTGTACAAATCTCTAAAGTATGAGAAGAAGAAACACAGAAGAGGTGGACACCTTAAATCAAGCAATACCCGCCTATTACCCCCACGGACTTCACCTAAATGAAGTAAGAATATAGAATCATGGAATCTTCTGAGTTGGAATGGACATTTAAAGATCCTTTGCAATTAACAGTGATACCTACAGCTCCATCAGACACCCAGAGCCCCATCCAGTCTGATCATGAATGTCACTGGGGATGGGGCAGCCACCACCTCTCTGACCAACCTGTTTTCCGATAAAGGTGGCAAGTTGCTGGTACTTTCTTCTAACAGTTGTAGTTTGAAGTTAACTATAGCATACAGTACTACAATATCAGCTGCTGAATCGTCTGTAGAAGGTTTTTATTGCTTTTTCTTTATAAGTATATAAATATGAAACTGTTCCAGTCTTTATCACTGGATGTTCAGAACATCAGCAATGGCTTTCAGCTACAGTAAGAAGTGGAAGACAAAGGGTGTGAAGGGTTGGCTGATTGATCTTAGTGATTTGGACCAGAAACCCCAGAAACTTGACTCAATCTACTCTAATGCTCACTACCTGTATCTTGTGACTGTCGCTGCCACCAAAGTCATAGTTAAGTCTCTTAAAAATATACACTCTAGTATTGCATTCTTTCTGCATTATTTCCAATATCAAGGTGTTCTGTTGCATTTTAATACAAGAATCTGTTTTGCAACCAACTCAACTAACTTCCTCAAGGATAATAGTATTTAAAAGCAAAGATCACCTCAAGTTTTGTTTAATTTGATAACAATATGTGTCAAATTAAATAACTCATTTGTTATGCCCTGCAAACCACTCGTATCCAAGAGAAAATAGAGAGAAGCAGTGAAACTTTTCTTAAACAGTAAACACAATCTCAATGTAGCATACTTGCTGTGGAAGTACACAGACATCTTGTTAAAAAAAAAATAGAGACCATGCCGGATGAAAAGTAATCAATATTCTGACAAATTCATATTTACTGTATGTTTAAAGGCAGAATTCGCTACTTCTCTATTTCTTCAGTGAAGATCACTGTCAAACATATAAATACTGAAGAAAAAATGTTGAACAAAAACGTTATGACTTAGTTAATGTTGCCCAAGTCACCTCTACAACCAAAGGATGACGGGGTCTGTGTTCGGGTGCAGAAGCCTGGTCACCGTGAGCCTCACAGAGGCTGGCTCTGTACCTGCAAACACCAAGTAAAGGAGCTGGGCAGGGCAGAGCAATAAGGCACCTAAGCTGGCTCTGGGAAAGCACAGCCAGATCCAGTCATGCTTACAGCCTCTGCCATAACAAGCACAAAAGCTGCCAACAGAGGAGCACCTTTAGGGTAGAGCCACAACAGTGTTTGTTTTGTCTGATAAGGACAGACAAGAAGGATCAGAGGTACCACCGTATCATGGAAAGCCAGGGAGAACGCTGGTCTCAGCACTGCCAGCCCCTCACAGAGACAACTGCAAATACATTCAGGACCTACTGTGTTACAGAAATCCCCAGAACAAGTTTCCCAGGCACTGGGTTTTGTCTGAGTGGTAATAAAACCAACACTGCTAATCAACATTTTTTACTTGGAAAATTATCAAGCCCAGCATTCTACATCTTCTTTATTCTTTCTTTAGAAATTCAATTTTGTAAATTCTCTTTGGTTTAGTCTATTTTTTTTTTTTATGCTAACGTTTTAGCTCTTTCTTTCCCCTTCAAAAAGGGGATATAAACCTTTCATATTACATTAACTAAGTACTAGCAATCATCCACTTTCACTTATGTGATCTGAGGCCCAGGCACATGCACTACCATTTAAAGATCCATTACATACCCTTTCTGCTTTTAAGTGTGCTTCCACTACCATATACATATCTGCATACATCACAGAGTCAGAACGTCTCCATGAAAATTTCCCACTGTTCTGCACCAGCACTTCTACAAATGTCACCTTTGTGAAAAGCACGTTAAGAGTACTGAAACTCCTCCTGGCTGAGGCTCTAATCTCTGCTCACTTCTATAAGAGGGGTGGATCAGAGTATAATTCGGTTTTATCGCTCTGCTCATCTCCTGCACGGACAACAGAAATCCTCCTGTTAGTTCTTCTTGGACAAATGTGACCCTAACTTGATAGTATTTTCTCAGCTGTGTAACAACAGCCTCAAACCAGGTGCTTTCTAAGCTGCACTACTGCGTTCTAAGACACTTTCGTGCTGCTATCAGCAAATTAACACTTCTCATAATTGATTTTGGCTGAATTTGTAGATTTGAAAACAATATAGAATGACCCACTTCTTCACATTTTGACATTCGCATAACAAAAACATTTGACGAGTTCCTGGTTTACACACAACTCTGCAGTACGGATGTTCAGACTTATGAAAACATTCCAGCATAAATTAGGAGCATTAACATGTTTTAAATACTTATTTGACATTTTAAAACATTGATCATTAGTGTTTTTTGGAAGTTTTCTGGTGGTAAATGCATACATTTCATGCTTTTATGTCAGTATATTCATCGGTTTAAAACAATTTTAGACCGCAGCCTCTTTGGCATTGTGTTTTAGTACTTGCTAGCGCTAGGATTTTGCACCATAGCCCTCGATTTATAGCCCTCATTTAGCCATCAAGCTATTCAAAACCCTGACTTTAAATATCCGCCACACAGATATGAGTAACAAAAAGAGACAGAGTATAGCTATTGTGCCTTCAAAGAAAAGCAATAAACCATTCCGCTTGCTCTCCTTCATGTTCTTTAATTCATTTCATTTCATTTTAACTACCCAGAACAATTTCACCAGCCATTAGCCCGGAATGAAACCTTACAAAGGCTGATTGTTGTTGTAAAGATGGGTCCCGGCACTCCCTGCCCCCCTCTCTTCTTTTCATAACTTTTGGGACCAATAGGCTACTTCATAGCTCCGGCTTTGTTTTTCAAGAGAATTCTCGCGAAGCAAAGGACGGACAAACCGCTTCGCATTCACATTCAAAGGACTCCACGGAAACATCGGCGCGGAGCGCTGCGGGACCCCACGGGAGCGCGGCTCGGGAAGGAGCGCAGCGCAGCACCGGGCGCACAGCCGGGCCGGGCAGCCCAGGAGCTGCAGCACATCCCCACGAGACGCTCCAAACCCCGCGGAACGCGCGTCTATTTTCACGCGATCCTACCCAACGAGCGGCTTAGAGAAATCGCTTCCAACAAAGTGTCAACAAACTGTCTGCGCAGACAACTCCTTCCTCGGTACACTGTGCGCTTCGCATTATTTTTATTCCCTGGTTAAGTGTCACACTCGTCAAAAGACCGAACTCCTCTTTTCCATAGTAACGCGGTTCTGCGCTGAAAGCTGCGATCCCTGCGGGACCGCCCGGCACCCGCAGCCGCCCCAGCCCCGACGGCAGCGCCCGACGGAGCCGCGCACACAGCGGCAGCTGCGGGGTACGGGGCGGCATCGCTCCCGGGAAGGAGAAAGCTTTAGGAAACGCAGTGCAGTAACACTGAGCCAAAAGCGAATTCCGTGCGGTGACAAAAAAACTTGGAACGTAATCTTATGTTGAGTGTGAGGGTGTCTATAAACAGAGCTGCTTTATCCCATCTGAGCTGTTGTTGGTGATGCCAATAATGAGTATTCTAAAGATCTTCTCCGCGAAATTGCGTTTTACTATTCACTTCTAAATTATGTAAATGAACGCCACGTGAAACCACGATTTTCGAGGTATGCTTCTTAAAACAGACAAATAAAACCTGCCACAACGCAAATCCAACTATGTGATATAAAATGACAAATCCATCAGAAACTAAAGACAAATAGTTGGAGGAATGTTTGTACGTATCTTTTACAGATGTCATAAACAGAATTAAACAACCTCTACACCAATTGTATCATACACTTGTGTTCAGTTACAGTGCTTCTTGTCACTTCTTTCCACTCTCAAAGAGTTTGAAGATTATTCATTTCAAGCTGAACCTGCATTTCCTAAAATATGAATTCCTAGGATATCTCACTAGGTTGCAATTTGCACTACAATGGCATTATTGATGCCTGACAGTTGAACAATCTACTGCAAGAAAAACTAAATGTTCTGAATCCACAGAAGCTTAAATTAACTCAGCTATGTACACAGAATCAAGTTGCACACAGAAAAATGGTCATAAAAGCAAGCCCCCAAGCACCCACCATCTTCATTACTTCATGTCCCTCCACATTGATGCCAGTAAGGGAGGGCTTACTTGTTTGTTCTAAATAGAGAGATTTGGGAGTATAAGTGATCTTGTACACCTTGTTTATAAATGCAGTACAGCATCATAAAAAAGAACCCCACTACCTCTGTAGAAGTTACATGAAAGAAAACCTCCACAGCAATTAAAAAACAGGCACCCTGTACTGTCAGGTGGGCAAAGTAGTAAGAAGAGAACTGGAACAGGATTGCATGCAAAAAGCAAGCAAGAAAATGTTACATTTCTTTCAACAGAAGCAAGGGATCTCAAACTCAAGTGCCAATATACCATGGCTAGTTTTTGAACAGAAACACATTTGATTAAATTCCACTTATGCAAGCAGTGCTTACTGATTAAACCTCCATGGAACTGCCTCCTATTCTCCTGTACAATACTATTGTTACTCCTTTTATAGGCAAGACAATATCTTCTGCAAATAGAAGCATGAACTGCGTCTCATCTTGGAGCGCATTCAGAGCACACAGCACCTTTCAGATGCTATCACATGGAATTAAAATGTCCGTGTCTTGTTATCATGTTCTATGATCAAACAGTTAACACTGGAAGATTAATTCAGACTCCTCTGAAAAGGAAATAGTGCTATATACATTTTTGTAAAGTAAAAGTACACTTATTCCTACCTCTGATATTTATTTAAACATCAACTCCACACCTTTTACACACATCATGTCCTGCAGTCACCCTACTCTGCACTACATCATTAGATATCTCAATTAAGCAGAGCCAGTTCTGGTTCTGGGGCAGGACCTCAGTCTATGTGACCTAAACATTCAAAAGCACAAACTTTCTTCTTTAGACTTTTTAAGTATACAATTACGTATTATCATTAAAAAAATAAACCTAGTAAATTACAATGGAATCCATGTCCAAATTAATTAAAAAAAACAAACATTTAAAAAATAATTACTGTAATCCCTAACAGAATCCTTTCACCCAGGTACTGATTCTTCAGGTAAGTACTGGTATTGTTACAGTTACACCCTATGTCATTTTCAACTACCTCACAGACCCTCTTCTGCTAATGCTACATACGCCCTGCACAGTGTCCTACAGCAACAGCAAGAGGCCCAACGTGAATTTAACAAAAAGAGTGTCTTTGTAGAGACCAACAAATAGAGAACTCACTGTATACAAAACACCTACACCTGAGGATGTCAAACTACAAAGAAAAGGGAGTTTTAGCAACTTAAATAGTACTTTGTTGAGGGAGAAAAACAAGTCTTACTTCACCTGTAAGTCAGACAGAAGAGTCCTTCAGAGCATCGCTAGAAGGTTTAGGCCAACTCAGCCTCACCACCCCTCCCACCTGGCCCCCAAAGCCATCACCAGAAAAAAAATAATCAAGCAGTCATCAAATAGACAATCCTTTCAGAACCCACTGCATACTTCACTCTTGCAGAGATAACTGCTTGTTAGATTCCAGTGAGCAGCTGAGGACTCGTGTGTTGTGCTCCATGCTGATGTTTCAGGGAAGCCAAGCAATGAAGCTGGAAATATTGGCTGCTAACCACAGAGCGGCCCCATGGGTACAAAGAGGAGTTAAGATGCACACTCCCTTCTACCAACAGCCTGCATCACAGGTATTGACATAAAGTAGAAGAGTGGCTGGAAATAGGGAAGGCTAATTTACAAGTTATTTTCACACACACAACTATCACAGAACAGTTTGCAAAAGAACAAGAAGAAATTCAGAAAGAAACTACAAGTCTAAACTAAGAATTATATTATTTACCCATGAGAAAAGGGGGGTAGAGAAAAAAACAACTCTAAACAGAGTTTCTGTACAACACCTCATTTGTCCTTTCCATCCTTGCCAGTGACAGTGACACAGAACATGGGTTGGCACTCAGGGAGAGCAGCAGTGAGGAATGTGCCTTCTGGAGCACTGTTTCCTAGCTCAGCCTAGTCCCTGTAAAAACTTTCAAGTCTGCAAATTCTATTTATTCTGTATGTTAAGATGCTACATATGAAGTACTTTTAAAGAAAGTTTAAACTTCACAGATAGCATCGTAATAGCTTAAAGTTGTCAGATGTAGTCATGGTTGGTCACGGTTCATGAGAAAAATAAACTGACTTCAGCAGATGCAGGTCCCCTACCAGACCAAAATTTGGGCTGATGAATGTACACAACTGCCCAAATGCTTACATTACAGAAACCAATACAAAAGATGCATCTTTTCTTAGTATCAGGGAAGTCCCAAGAAATATTCTGACTTGTTTAGAGGATTATTAGGACATTTTACAAGCATGTGGTTCCCTGTCAACTCACCAGGCTTCACTGTGCTCATCCTTGCATCCTGCAGTAACTGCATACAGTGAATAGAATCAAAGGAAGAACTGCAGCAGCTCCAGAGCATGCAACGTGCTTGCGAGTCTTGTGACAGCACCTTCACAATGAATTTAACAGGGATTTCATAGCAAACAAGGCATTGCACCTCCAAGCCTGGACCACTTTACCTTATGTCATAATTCCATTAAGAACTCTTGACTTCACTGCAAATTAATGCAAGTCTTGGAAAGAGTCCAGCAGAGGGCCAGTAAGGTGGGAAAGGGCCTGGAGCCCCTCTCTTATGAGGAAAGGCTGAGAGACCTGGGTCTGTTCAGCCTTGAGAAAAGAAGACTCAGAGAGGATCTGATCCACGTCTATAAATACCTAAGGAGTGGGAAGCAAAGAGATGAGGCCAGACTCTTCTCAGTGTGTGGTGATAGCATGAGGAAAAACGGCCACAAACTGATGCACAGGATGTCCGGCACAAATGCCTGTGTGAACTTCTTCCCAGTGCAGTGATGGTGCACTGGCACAGGTTGCACAGAGAGGTGGTGGAGTCTCCTTCTCTGGAGACATTCAAGACCTGACTGGATGCCTACCTGTGCAACCTGGGTTAGGGAGCTGCTTTGGCAGGGGGGGTGGACTAGATGATCTCTAGAGGTCCCTTCCAACCCCTACGATTCTATGATCCTATTTCTTTCAGTGCATCTGTCACACAGCCATTACACCTGGCAAAGCACTAGCTTCATAGGAACAGAGTTGTCACTTGTAACTGAAGTGAAAGCAGCACACAGTCATCCACTTTGTGAGGTTTCCCAAGGCCTGAAACCACTCTTTACACATCAAGGCTGGAAGACCACTGATACAGGGGCACAGGAAATACAAGCCAGCTGTATTTTCCTATTATTATTGAATAAGAAGTTGAACAAGATACATCAGGAAATCTAAATGGGGCCAAAAATATTGAAGGGTGGTAGTTAATGCTGTCCATATTAATCCTCTCTTTAAATACTAATGGCATTCACTGAGACTCTAACTGGGTTGTGTTAAGGATGGTAAACCAGATGTGAACCTCTTTGTTGAATCAAGACAGACTACCCAAATAAGATAAAAAGCACAACACTTCTGGTATGAGCCCTCTGCTGTCCAAGTTCACTATTTAAGCTGCTGCATAACCCTCTAACCTGGCATCTGCACTGGCAAAACAGGCTAGCATATTCTCACGTGCAAAGAAGTCTCAGAACAAATAAGAGCAAGTTCCACAACAAAACTGGAGACAGATTTTCTTGTTATTTAAGCAAATATCCAGTTTTACAGGTGCAGCAGCTTCAGATGTTTTTAAAATAGTTGGTTTTATAAAAAAAAAAGATACTTGAAACTAGTCAGTCTGTAGAAATAGAGCATTATCTAACACTTTTATTGAAGATTGCAATGAAGCAAACTGCAGTTAAGTCCTGAATACATCTAAAATTGTCAGATGCACTTAACTGAAATACTATCCCTAGAGCTAAACCCTGTGTTTCTATAACAAGGTATATGCCTCTCATGAATAGCCAACTGTTCCCCTGCCATGGAAAAAACCCACTGGGAGTGAGGGTGCAAGGGAGGGGGAAGAGAGCTGAACTACAGAAAAGGGCAGCGGGGAGGAGAAGAGTTTGCTTTGGGAGGTTTGGGTTTTTTCAGGTTTTGACTTTCGTTTTGTTTTTCTTTTTTGTTTGGTAATTTTTCTTGTTCTACATGTAATCAAATCGTTTCCTCATTTTTCTACTATATCAAGATATCAGCCTTCATTTGAAAATAAAGGAATGTTTTTCCTTTCTTCCTAGTTCTCCTCACCTTCCCGCCATCTCCACTTGTAACTCATCTTTAGTTAATACAGTAAGTGCAGTCAAGCCCAAAAAAGACTAAAAACTGAAAAACAGGAATTTATAAAAAGCAGGTATTTCATAGTTTTAAAGTAAATTCATAATAATAGACTCAGTTTTGTTACATGCAAAGCTGATAATGCTTTATTCCATTCAGCTTAATGGCCTAGCAATCTTTTCTTGGTTCTTACCATCTCTCAGAGAGATTTAGCAGCACAGAAGTCCTGCAGGCCCAGCCAGCACCACCTGTCCATTAGTCCATGCTTCTTACTCATTCCTCGCAAGATTCTGAATAATTGGCATTCCTTTCATCAAGAGCTTCCCCTTGATCACAATAGATGCAATGCCTATCTGTCACCTCCTCTCCAGTTAGGATACAGAACCCTTCCTTCATTCCATAAAAGTAACACCTAAGCGGTTTGAACAGATTTTTGTTGTATATGGGTCAAATGAATCATCATGTTTGCTTAGGTTAAGACAGAAAAAACTCATTTCCACAAACTATATTCAATACAAATATTAAGTTAACAAGTTTACCCATAAAATTTTATTGACAGTTAAGGAGTAAATGTATTTCTGCTTAATACTACTTCTGCTGTGAAGCTCACAAACAGGAAAAAACATCTCTAAAACCTAGCTCTCCTAGGTATGCTCTAAGGTTACTGCATATATTCACTGAAAAACTATCCACAAGATTTTTGGTTCGAAGCAGCTTCCTATTAAGGGGGTTTTGTTTTGTTTCTGTTTTGGGGAGTTTCTCTGTTCTTGTTTTTATTTATTTATTTATCAGTAAAAATTACCTACAAACCAGTAAACATCCATGGTACCAAAACACGGTTTGGATAGAAGCTACTTCAATTTATCCTGATATTAATATGCTGCAATTTGCAACCACAGCCCCAAATTAAGAGCATACGTGCAAAAATAACACCAGAATTCCCACTGCATATATGATTCAAAAAGGAAAGTGTATTCTATAAACGCGTATGAAAATAATGGGTGTATCAATATTCTGGCCAACAAAAAGGTGCAGCTTACTAAAAATTTATCCTGAGACAGGACTGTTTAAGAACTAGTGAAGATGCTATATTTACTTGGAGTAGAGGGAAAAAATCTTCAATATTTTTTACTTTTCTGCCTCTAAGAAAAATGAGAACAGCAGCAGTGATACACAGTGTCTAAGATACGCAGTTGGAAGGCTGAGCAAACCAGTAATGCATATTTGGATAATCTGAGTTAGTCTTTTGTCTAAAGTTCCTCTCAACATATTCCTGTCAGCGACTCCCCACAACAAAATTAGTCTCTCTCAAGAAGCAAGTACAGCATACACAGCAACCTCAACAAAAGAGATGATTAACAACTGCTACAGAAAATTATACATAAAAATGGTTTAAAAGACAATACTGTATCTATGATTTCACTGTATTTGCAGTGCTGATAAAACCATTTTTCTTTTTTAAAAATAGTGCTTTTTTATTCATCAAAAGAGAAGAGCCCCAAGGTCACCTGTCAATAACAGAACAAACCCTCAGTAAATCACAGTGCTTCACAAATAAATTCCTCATCAGTAATTAAAACCAGGCCTCTCTGGCCCTGTGTTATCAGCTCATCAAATTCATTGCTCATCTAGAATAACAGATCCACATCTGCAGTCATTACAGCACGCCAGATAAATCAATCCTCTCAATGATGCTTTGAGCCATCTCTGCTCCCTTTTAACCAGCCCGATATTTATTTCCCCCTGACACTTCTGACATTCTATTTACTGTAGGCAAATGGAACTCATACGGCACCTTGTAATGGCTTTACCAAACCCCATTGTGGGGCACATCTTCGAAGACTGATGGTTGCAATAAACAAGGTTTTATGGTGTAAGTGTGAGCTTCCAACTTTTTTTTTCCCCAGGAATTCAACTTCTGCAGTGAAGGTTTATTACATTTGATTGCAGGTGGAAAAGCTGTTATTTACTTGGAGTCCTATTAGCTAAAAGCAAGCAGAAAACTTCTGAAATAATACTGTTAGTGTAATTTTAGTCTCACATTGATAACAATACAGAATAAAGCATGTCCTTGTCAGGAATCAGAAAGAAAACTCAGTTTATCATTCCACCTCCACTCTCTCTCTGACCAAATCAAATACAGTCTCCTCCAGTAAACCTCAGAAACAGAACAGCAGCAGTAAATAATGGCTATCTACGTACGAAACTTTCCTAATATGCATTATTTTCATGCATATTTAAAGTTATAAACAACTTTATATATCTATAGAAATACAGATATCTAGAAATACAGAATGAAACACTTTCCCATGGCATCTGCTCCCAGCCAAAGTCACAGGCTTCTCATGCCACAGAAACTGAAAATTCTCACTGTTGGGTTACTGGACAGCACACAAGTCTAAGGCTGGTGGCTTCAAAGTGAGAACAAATTGTTTCCTTGAGAGTACAACAAAGAGCACAAAAACTACTTTTCAGTATAAATCTTGATTGTTTGTACACTATCACAGCTGCTCTATTCAAACAAATTGAGTGAAAATCTGTCTAAATGAAAAGGAAAACAATTTCTGAAGTCTGAAAGAACCTCCCAGAACACAACATGCATAAAAGGCTCTGAGTTCAGCAAATTTGAAATCTTGAGCAGATATAACCCCTTCTGTGAGGGTGGCATGCTTACACACAAAAGTGTATTTATACAGCATGTGCCTAAAATGACATGCTACCTATCCATTAACCTAGCTGTGGTACTGCAAATCCCAAGTTCCTATGTCACAACAACAAGAAGCACACTGTGGGCACCTTGACTACCAAAACAGGTTTCTAGTGTAGCAAAGAACTCCGAAGAAAGGCAATCTAGCTCACAAAAACAAAGCCTATCCCAGTCAGCCAGCTGCACTGCAACTGGATCTGCGTCACTCCGCACAAACTATCCTTAAAAATGAGCAGTGCTCCACATCATGCCTGTAATTATGCATGGCTTAAAATTGACTTGCATTAAATTACTGTCACAGGGTCAGTGGATCTCTCCTTTGGCATATATTAAAATTTTATTTCTAACATGGAAAGGCTTCTAAGTCCATTTTTTCAGCAAAAATAAAGCTAAAGCCTATAGGAGGCTATGAATTCTCAGATGCTCTTTTGAACACTGATTCAAACATGACAGGATATAGTCTTTTCCTTAATGAAAAATCTATATTTATCACTCTATTGTTCTTGTGTACTGATCCTAGTGCTCTCTGAGGCCAAAGTTTGAATATATTGGATTTTGAAATAATAGCCCAAGGCTCTGAGACACTGAATCGTGATATATAAATGATGAGATGGTAGTTGCCTAATTCTCTCTTTCCCACCACAAAAAGAGAACACACATTCCAGATTGAAATCTTTTCCAGTCACATTATCTGTAGAGTGGTTAATTATGTTGAGACAGTCACAAAACTACAAACAACAATATCAGATTATACTTAGAAAAATAATCTACCTATTCAATAAATGTAGCAGTGATTTTTAGCTTAAAAGTGAGTAAAAGTCAATTTCTACTGAGCCACACATCTGAGAAGTTCAATTTGTTTGGGTTGTTTTAATTTCATTTGAGTTCACTCATAATAAAGAAGCAAAACACTTAAATACAACTAATTTGGGAGAAGGATTTAGGAACTGAATTCAATGACTAAGGACTGAATTTATTATACACTTCACACTTAAGATTCTTTGGTATAATAGAAGTTTAAAAAGAAGAGAACCCACACAAATGGCCCGTTAGTACTTTCAGAAGAACAGAGAAGTTTTTATTTTTTAATTTACTATAAAAATTGTTACAGTTTTACGATTTCTGTTATATTACTGATATTCCACATCGTAACATCATGTAGTCTATTGGGAGTTAAAGAGTCAATGCTTCAGCTCCGTGGATCATCCATAGTTCTGGGTGTACCTGTCTTGGAAGAGAAGAACAACTACATTCCCCAGAAGACTGCATGATGCTTTGCATTTTTACGTGTTTCCACTCAGAGGGAAAGATAAAAACTGTCTGCAGACACGGGAACGTCTCTCTTCCCTTTGGGATCGAGCTCAGCAGTGGGGGTTTGTTGCAGCCATTCGCCTTCAGGGTTAGCATAAGGCCTTCGGTTTATCGGACACTCGCTCATTTTATTTGATTCATTAGCCTCAATTCCAATTATATTGTATTATACTGTGTTATTTTGCTTTCTGATATCTTATTTACTAAATTAGCTTTCCTTCTCAGATCGTTGCCACTGTTTTGTTCCTAGGCCCATCTCCCTTTTCCCCTTCCTCTTCCCCAGGGTGTGGGCCTGTAAGTCCCCAGCCTTGATTGTCACAGTACCAGGTCAAACCGTCGACAAAAATTTAAGCAACTTTAACCATGAAGACAGGGGAGAGAATCTGGAGAAAATGACAGGGACTTTTCAGCATCATCCCACAATAATACAGACTTCCTATCCTATAGATTTCTACCAAGTTGCACCATCTGTGCTATTGTATTTTCAGTCCATGAGGACTAACTGCATGTAGATTTTGTTTCTTGGATGCATCAAACCTTCCTTTGATCTCAAGACCCAGGCTTAAGTTTTCAAATGCCGCAATTGTAAATACACATCTTGCTTCAACATTTGTTAGATTTTCATACAATCCTGAAGATATCTGACCTTCACTCCTTTCATCAAGTACCTGAAAACTGATATCTGAAATTCAAAGATTACTTTAACAGTTCAATATACAGTACTTAGTGACAATTAGCACCACAGAGAAATGCTGAGATGACTGAAACAGCACCAAAATGTAAATAAATCTTTGTAACATTTAACGGAAATCTTCTTTTAAATTGTTAGTAATATCATGTAGATATGTATATCTTATATGTATATATACATATAAATAAGAACCATGCATCAAACAACAGTCCATGCTACACTATTTTACCTAAGCATACCATGCTTCTGCTAAGCTACACAAATGTTATTCAATCAAAATCAAATGCAGCCTCAGTTTCACAAATCTTAAAGCAGATACTTACATTAGCTACATTCCATAGCATCAAGAAAGATCAATTCTGCATTGATTCAAACAAAAAAAAAAAGAACAAAACAAGCCTACTCCCTTCTGCAGGACATCACACCTTATATGGCTTCTAACCAAAAATCAAACCCACTCATGCTAAATTAGCTGTGAGTTGATGGCCAAACATGATGACATGAGGTTGTTCAGACTATAAAGCATGTTATGCATACTCCACTCCCCCACTCTTCTGAATGTTGGGTTCAGAAAAATCAGCATCTGTAACATTTACTTCCTAAGAAGTTTAACATGTTCTCCACAGGTAAAAAACTAGACCAATTGCAGCGTGCTGCTGGCACAGCACTGGGAACATCTCTGTGCTCGACTCAGGATCTGAACCTGGCACCTCCACACCCCAGAGGGCCCAGAACATGGCTGCAGCTTCACAGGCAGCTGTGCTCACACACACCCCTATCTTTGTGCTGCAGTACTTGTCCATCTGTTTGCTCAGCTTACTCAATTAAAAAAACCTGTAGAAGACTACTTAGTACCCAATGCTTTTGTTAAGGTCCTCCTAACTAGTCCTAACTAGCAAGCAGCTGTGCTCACCAAGGGGTCACAAGAACAGGGCAGAATGGATTGGGAATGCACAAGCTGGAAGGAGCCAGAGCTTCCCCCGCCAGAAGTGGTGAGCTGCCCCATCTGCTCGCTCAGTACCATGCCACAGCACCTCAGGGCACTGTGCAGAAGTGGATGCCAGCATCTACTCCAGAAGCTTATGTCATTCTGAGGCACTGATGTCATTCCATTTCCCAGTTTGTTTTTAAGTTAGATCAGCAGCTATTTCCACGAGAGACATCAGCTGCAGACACAGGGTGACAGAAGGCACTTAGTTGAGTTGACAAGCCATTTAAGACCTCCAGACACTTAGGGCTGAAAGTGCCTGTTCCCCTGTTTTCAGCATGGTCTCTCCACCTGTTTAAGTACATCTCCTGCTATCACTGGATCTACATATGTTGAACTCATACAGCTATGGATGAAGCACCCTTAAGTTAAACATTTAAAAACAGCTCTTCAGGGGTGTGAAGCGCTGCATCTCATTGACTTGTAGAAAGATCAAGCACCTCAGCAGCATAAGGGAACGATAAAGCTTTTTCCAGCTCTGACCTTGAAATCATACTGCCTCATTAGTCACCATTATGATGGCAACCCTGTGCTAATAAGTTTTATTTGTAATGAATACATGATAAGGAAGTCTACCAAGGAGCTGAAGAATGTGACTAATTCTTTTTAACTGTCTGAAGTTTTCTGAAACATTTTAAGAGTAACGCAGAAATACTGCTGAGATACTTTACTATTTGATTTACAAACTGCCCTATAGAAAGCCTTGTAATAGTTTCTTTTGAAGTCTATAAGTCACTATATAAACAATTCTCTTTTCCTAGAAATTGATTTTTTAAATTTGTTTTTCAACTAGACCATAAGCAACTCCCCTGATTCATAACACTGCATTACAGACTGCACACAATCTTTCTCGATTATCAGGGATGTGTACAACATTATACTCAATTTGTATTTTATATATTACCCTTAGGTAATTGGTAAATAATTATATATCAACCCATTAAAAGGCGATTTCTCAGCAGTGGCAAGTAACAAAAAAAACATCAAATTGTAAGTGCTCCCAGATAACTTCGTTCCCATTCTTTCAATATTTCCCTTTATGTAACACCAAAGTTATTTGCTTTTTCCCCTTGTTCCCACTTTATATATTCCCACATACACTTTGTTAGTCTAAAAACAAGCTTCATTTAATAATAAACTGTTTCGCCTTGTCACATCTAAACTGTAACCCTGTCTATAAAGATAAAACTGATATTTACTGAATTATCAATGACTGTCTACTTTTATTTAAAAATAACTTGCAAGAAGTTAAAACCAACATTTCTATGATTTCCAGAGCTATTCCCTGAGCAGCTCCCAAAACCCACATAGCAGGCTCTGGATCCCTGTGTCACTCCAGCCCATGCCACCAATCTCTCACACAACAGGAGATGTAAGCCACTGAGAAAGGCCAGTGGAGGAAGCCATGATCCATAACCACCACCTCCCTTTTTGCCTTTGTCACCCTGCAGACCTGCTACAGCTATGTGCTGGTAGCACCAGGGGGAACTCCATGAGTTAGTCCAGCTCTCCCCAGCTGCCCAGAAGGTACTCTGCCACTCCAGAAATGAGGGAACCAAGTCAACAAGTTTCCTATGTTCCTCAAGTTCTCATATCAATTTGATTATTATTTCAATACACTTAACCTAGTTGGCATCTCCCAGCATTACTCATGAGTTCCTTCAAAATGTTCATAAATACATCACAATAACAAGAACCAATCCAGAACACAAAGAAGCTGAAAGAATCTGGGAACTCAGTAGGCATTCGGTAACACCTCCTTGGTACACTTACCAGTGTTGGATAACCAAAGTTTCTGATCAGAAGTACCATCCCTGCACAGACTTTTCTTGTGCTAACTTGTCTAGCATGTGAAGTCACGGACAGCCAAACATTCACAGTGCCCAGCAGTAAAGAGCTTTAAAGTTTGCTGTATTTGAAGAACCACCTGCTTCTGTTTTTGCTTTACCTACTGTTAACTTTCATCTGCCTTTTATCTCCTGCAACAAGCCACGAGTGCTCGCTCCTGCCGTGCCACTTCACAGCTTTACACCACCCCTGGTGGAACACAGAAGCTGCTCTTCACCCATCACTCTCACTACTTTTCTGTTTGTTTATGTCCTGCCTGGACACCATTACTTCCTGAATAGTCATAGAATATCTCAGGTTAGAAAGAACCTTAAATAAGTACATGAAGAGCCCTCAGGCAATCTGCATACATTTAAACTGATTTAAAATTGATGTTCTCCATTACTATTTCATTCTATTTACTGGAAGAGGGTTGCAAGGTTCAGCAACCAACTAAGTAAAAGACACATGTACTAGCACGTGTAAAATGACTTAAGTATCGCTACTATCCCCCAAACAATCCCTGCCTGCTGCCAAAATTAGATCTTCATTTCCTAAGCTATTAGCAGCAACAGTGAACATCTCTGCGTGTACAGAAAACAACCGTGGAGTACCAATTCCTAACCTGACCAATGCCTTCACTTGAAGAATACCAGGCTAACACTTTCCTCATCTATTCTTTTCTTTATATATGCTAATTCATGTACAACATGAGAAGTACAGTAAATCATACCTAAATAACAAATATAACAAGCATGAGCCCATGCAAGAGAAAAATCTTTTGAAATTCCCTATATGAAGAGCTGTTTTTTGCCCACTTCCTATCACACCACAACCCACTGGTAAGCTTGGTTGGACTCTTTTCCAGTACTGATTACTTTAACACAAAATGCACATTAACATGCAAAACACTTTCTGTTAAGTAACTCAAATTAAGTTGGAGTTTTGTTTACTCTTACACTTTAATACCAATCCTGATTAATTTATTAATGGTGAATTTAACAGTACAACTTCCTCCCCATAGACATTATTTTAAAATTGTACAGTCCTAGTCATGGATCAGATCCCAGCTGAATCATACAGAACATAACAGAACAAAAATACCATTCCTTCCACAAAAAACTTACAACTAATTGCTGACACAGGACAGGAAATAAAGAACACTAACAGAGTAGCACAGAAACACTGTGCAGCTCAGTAGTTGCTGGGTCTTCAGGGTTGTTATTTTTTTGTTTGTTTAAATTTTCCATTGTTTTTTTCCTTTTTCATTTAAATTTCTCAAAATACCAATCACCAACAAGATTTTTAGTTCTCATAGCAATAGCCAAAAAAGAAAACACAACAACTCTGTGGATGCTTCTAGCAATGCCTGCTGTAACACAATGGACAGCATGGGGAAAACAATGAAGCAAGATCTGCAGAATCTAACAGTCAGATCTATACTACCCAAGAAGCAAAATTTGGAAACAAATCCAATAGACAGGACAGACAAAAGGAGCCTAACATAAAGGACTCTGATGCTGTACGGAAAGGCAATGGCAGGTAAGTTCTAAATTACCCAAAAAATAGTGAGGGTCACAATCCAGTTAAGGAAAGAAAGACTTGCTTACCCAACCCCAAGGACCAGGGCTCACCAAAAACTCCAAGAGAGATCTCCAAGTAGAAATCCCTCCCTCATGGCCACCAGCTCTTAAAGGAGGTTGGGGGACGGGTGGAGCCTGGTTCCAGCTGGATAGGTGAATTGCTTCCACCTGTGCTCCCAGGGCTGGCTGTGCTCCTTCACCAGGTGCTCAATCACTCAGGCCGTGACTTAGCAATTCCCATACAGAAGCACTGCAGAGAGAAGAATGATTCCTGGAAAGCTATGGACATGCATGTCCACGCAGTTTTGAAATTCCACCTTCACCTTCTTTGACTTCACAAATTACTTTAATGGCTACTTTCTAAAACATGTAAAATATGACCAAAAGAGAATAACTTGTAGAATACATGTATGCACACACACACACTCCTACTTCAAAGGGTAACCTACAAACCCTACATTTAAAGATAATGTGCACATAATCTGTCTTTCATGTTTCCACTGCTGAGGATTTTCTCCTCCACTCTGCCACTATGTTTTCACATGGCTGCATCCAAAAACTTGAGCAACGCTGAGTCACAGAGTACTGCAGTAAGTGAAGCTGACATTTTTATTGTGAGTCACTAAGAAGTAGAAGTTGAGCTCAAAAGTTGAGAACTGTTGAGCTGAGAAGTTCAAAAATATATCTTGAGAAGCAGTAAAGCTATGGAAATTTATTAACACAACAACACAGTGTTCTTAATGTCACGAGTCCCTAGGTCAAGTGAAAAATCTTCTCATTCATGTATCTATTGAATTTTTTTTTTTTTAGAGGAGCGTATTCTCATCAAGATAGTATATTGGTAAAGGCAATGCAACCCACGCAGGCTAAGAATAACCTCTAAAAAGGCAGCAAGCATTCCAGGAGGTATGGACAAGTACATAAAGCAAAGTCCCTTCAAAGGGTATAGAGTTTGTGTTGAACTTCCCATAAACAGTCATTTGAGAACTACTGCTTTAGGAAAGACCGCTCAGCACCTCAGAAACACTCAGAACCACTGCCACAGAATGAACACCAACAAAAGAGCAACATAAAAACACTGAAAATAAAAGCCAAGCAACAGACACTCCCCTCAAAACATTCATCACACACACAACCTGCACATCAACCTTCAGGTGTCCCACTTCTCAGCACCAAACCAGTTTAGGATGATATTATGCCATGGTCAAATAAAAGAGAAAAAAATCCAAACAAAAGAAGGAAAAAAGTAGCAAGTATTACACTTCCTTCTACTTGCATGCAGTTGTTGAGCAAATAGTTCTAGAGAAAGGAATTCAGACAGAGATATCGCGGAAGATGTTATATTTCTGTGACGCTCTATAGGGATGGTACACAAACTGTTAGTAAGTAAAGGGTAGCTCACCTTTTGCCATGGTTGAGGCTTGCCATTGACTCCACACAGGAGAGATCTCCAAGAAGAGATCCTTCCCTGGTGGTGGTCAGCCCTCAAAAGGGGCTTGGCTCCAGGCTCCACCCCTTCCAATCACACAGGTATATCACCTTCACCTGTGCCCCTGCAGCTGACTCGGTGCTCACCTCAGGTGACCAATCAGTGGTTCAGGCTGTGATTCAACAGTTCCCATACAGCAGTCCTTTTGATTGTTCAGTGCAGAACCAATTCTTAATTCCAACAGCTGAAATATATTTGCATCTACATTTTTAAATACGCCATGAATAGGCAGTAAGCACTTTTATAAAAATGCTGACAGGTTATGACTGCTAAAAAAAATCCTCACACATAAGAGATCTCACAATTAGATAAGGTGCTACTGTAGGTCACTGTGTTATAAAAGATGATAGAGACTGACAAACTCTAATAGTCTATCTCAGCACAGAGAATTAACTCCTCTATGTATACTCTACAGTTAATAACAAATAAAAGGAACTCAAGGGAACGTACTTAAAAACAAAGAAAAATCATGAGATGCTCCACTACTACATCTTCCATTTGTAAACTGCACAGAATCACAAGGATTAATTCCTTCTTGTCCAGCTTCTTGCGAGATCAACAACTTAAAGTGACCCAAGATCCTGGGCTGAGATCCACCATCTATTGTCATTACTCAAAGAACACTGGCTAGTACAGAGATAAGAAAATAACTGAATGAGCAATTATATAACAAATACTTCAGCACTTGTGGACAAAAGAAGTGAGAAGATATCTGAATCCTTAATGCAGAACACCTTTCCCCAATTTTTTGTATGTGGTAGTCAGAAAATTCAGACTACCAAAGACAATTTTTTAGACTTCTTGGCAATACTAAAATCTTAGCAGATACTCATCTAAGATGCCCTGACCTCGGTATTACAGTTTACCGTACTGTAGCACTTCAGTGAAAAAGCCTTCAGGGTTAGAAAATTCAGCTGGATACTTGTCAATGCTCCCCCCATTGATTTCTCACACAGTATCAAGATAAGTACAAGGCCTCTTTCCTTATCTCTATGGTGGTAAATAACTGGATCTAGCAAATACAAACGGGAAAAAAAAAGCAGTCTAGGATTATTTGTTCCTTAAGTATTCAGGGAAACTCCTACGTTAAGAGAAAAACTGTTCTGCTTAAGTTGTCTGCTAAGACTCAAATGAGAACGTCCTGATCCAAAGAAAAAACTTCCCAATAAGTTCCCCATAATTCTAACTATAATAATACAAATATTCCATGTAAAACTTCAACAAGGTTTTCTCATCTTTCTGTTTGTGAAGAATTTTGGGGTGATAATGGTGAAAATACATACAAAGATATACGTAAACTGATGAAGAAATTTCAATCATATTCCTGGAGGGTACAGAAAGAAATGGGCCCTCCCATCCATGATGTGTTTATGTAAGCACTCCACCAGGAGTTTGTGTCTGTCAGACAAATGAAAGCAGCATCACAACATTCATAAAACCAAAGCATCCAGAAGCTATATAATTGTTTTTTAATTTTAAAGCATTTCAATTGCTTTTAAATCTGATTTCTGTGTTTTTCCTGTATGTTTTAAGAGATAATAGTGAATAGGAGTATCTGTTAGACTCATGACATCTTGTAGTAACACGACAAACACTTCTATTTAAAAAAAAAAAGAAAAAACAGTGTACAAATTCACATTCTTCCTTTCCAAACACAGTACTGAAAGCAGTACTTCCACTACACCACCTATCTTCTCTTACAGTTCTCATAAAAACATGACTGACTTCTTCAGCCTTAATAATTGAATTTTAAGAATAATGCAAAATAGAATTACGATCTTAGAAAAAACATCACTAAACCAATCCTAGAAATAGCGGAAATATCCTTTTTTATTACTTTTTGAACAAATAACACATTTATTTTATACAACTACAGTACCTTCAACGGTTTCATTGTCAGATCCCATTTTCTGCTTCCTCCATTCTCCCCTTCTCTTGATTCAAAACCATCCCTTTAACACATCATTCCTAATTAGATGATTAGTGCTTGGAAGGGCAGGAGATAAGTCATTTGCATAATTTAATCATAAAAAGAAGTTAAAGATACAGATTTTGCTGTTCGTTTGTACAATTATCTTCACCGGCCTGGGGGGCTGAGATTAATGTGATTAAACAGTATTTCTGCAAACAGGCAATTGTGTGTCCTCTATTAAAGCAGAGCTGGAGGCAAATGAAAAATTAATTTTAGAAGACAATCAATTTTATTCTACATGACTGTAATAAATAACAGCCCATCTGCACACAAGTCATTAGGCCCTGGAAGGCTACACGTGTCACAAAGTCTAAATGACACACAAGGCCGAGTTTTCCACCAAAAAAAAAAAAAAGAGTAATAAATAGTCTACCAACTGCCACTTCAATTCAGAAAATGCATAGGATTTCCCACAAAAACCAGGTTGATGGGAAGGTTGCTAATCACTGATCTAAGTTCCTACAGCATTCAGAAACACAGGTATCTGGTGGTTCACCATCCATGGATCTGGTCTCAGATTGAAAAAGTTCAGGTTTTTCACATATGTTAGTGAGTAGCTGTACTTAACAACCCTTTATATTTTGTGAGACAGTTACTGCTTTGAAACAGAATTGGTAGGACTTAAAGAAAACTAAAGTTTGTTAGATAACAAAAAAACATGTATTTCTGCTGAAATAGTTTTCAAGAATGGTTAGTTCATAACAGTTCAATGAACACATCCCGGAAATTGAACTGATAGCTATCAGAAATCAAGACTTTCTCAGTTCTACCTGCAAGAACAAATCCAGTTTACTAAACAATCAGGATGCTGCCAGTCCTATATTTCGTGCAGTTATGATATTTCCTTATGGAGAAGATGTAATTGTCAGTTTTGTACTTTTTAGCTGTTAAGCTCAACAGTAAGTAATTTTTTCTACTACCCTCTACAGACAGTTTCCTTTACTAAGGATTAATATTAAATCCCCCTCCCTAGACTAAAAATAGTCAGGATTGAGCATTATAGCATTTCATATTATTTGACAATCCAAGCTAGGGACCTCCAAATATCAGCAGTGTACAACTCATGCACAGTAACATCTATATAGTAACCACTCTGTACACAAAAAAAACCACCTGTAAAAAGGCTTTTTCCTCCCCTACTATGAAAAGAAAAGCAGGATTAGTGTGGCAATTTGTAAATCTAACAGTTAGAATTCGTGTACTAAAACGCTGAACATCATTATCCACACTTTATTACAACAACCTACATTTCTAGTACTGCACAGTGTTAGTTAAATGTGTGATTTAAAATTAATGTAATTTGATAGCATATAATTTAACATCTCACTTTTCATTACTACTGTAGCACAGGGATTCTGACTGAATTAAAAATTAAACAAATACCTAAACTGAGAAGAAAAAGTATCACTTGAATTCAAAACCATTCGTAACAGTTTGAGTCTCAGATTCATGATTTCCTTAATATTCATTATTTTCTTCCTGAAGGTAACGTGCTTACAATCATTCCTTTACAACCTTAAATATTTGTTTTCCTTAGATAAGAAGTCCATTTTGCCATAAAATCTTGAATTCATAATTTGCTGCGGATGTCTAGCAGACTGCTTCGAAGGACAGCAGATCTGACCATGGTCCAGCCAGCCACTTGTTAGTGGAAAGCCAACTTTAAATTCACGTTTTTAATATTCTGTCTTTAGTACTCCAGAAGTACTAAAGCTATGAAATTCATGTTAGAAAGCTTAAAGTAAATTGGCCAAAATGAAAAATTAAATACAAGTTTCTTCAACAGCAAAGAAAATGCTCCTTTCTGAACACAGCTACTCTACAGAAGTTATATCAATCATCATCACTTTTGCCACATGAAAAAAATCCCTCAAAGTTCCTGTATAAGTTTGCATTAACATACAGTATTCAGCAGTCCCATATTCTTGGCAACAGTTCACCAGGTAATGGGATCATGTATTTATTGAGCCTTGCTACCTCTCACTAACATAATGCCTTCATCAGAAGAATTCAAGTACACAAAATCTTTACTGACTGTTTTGGGGTTCCACTAGTACTTAAATGTGTTTGTATGAGTATATGGACTTAAAGAGTAAATAATATCCAACTAAATATAACATTCCCTACATATGCATGGGTTATCAGTGAACGTCAAAGTTTAATTAATTATCCCACTGCAAAAAGTAGAATGGACTGTGATGTCTTTCGTCGTTCTTTTCCTAGAAAGAAAACACACAGAGCACCCATCTCTAACGCTCACATTACAGTACTGAGACAACCAAGACTCCTTTTTAAAAAGTTATCTGCTCGTCTCAGAGAACAGAGATATCTGCACTGATTTTAGGGCTCCAGGAAGAGGTACAGAAGGATACAACCAGCACAAACAAGGCTTGTTTTTGTTATGATGCCATTTGTCGGAGGTTACAAGAAGCACACAGGGTGTATCTAACTATGCTTAGAGATGAAGAAACAAAAACAAAAATAATTCAGACTCTAATACGATACACCAATAAAATCCAACACAGTGCTGGTTTGCTCAGTTCCTAATCTAGCTGGCTTCCTATTAGGACCTAAGTTTGGAAGAGAGAACAAGAATATAGAGCTTATACTATCATAAACAGAGCATGAACTAATAAAATAAAAATCTCTGGCTTTCCTAACAAAAAGTTCTTTCAGAGTCTCTACCAGTGCTGAAATACTCTAGCGTAAGAACTCAGCTGTCCAGCTTACACTCATCAGATCCAAACACTGCCAAACCTTTACAGAAGTCTCTCCCTAAAGACGTGCTGTGGCTGCACTAGCAGACAGCACTGCATCACTGCTGCCGGTACAGCCCAGAGCAGGATGCAGCATGCTGCTGTGCTACAGGGATGTGTACTGCAGCGGAGGGGCAAGAGGTAAAGCGTTACTTAGCAAGGCTCACACTGACACAACACTGTTATGGATCTCAATTTTCAGTGAAACCGTCAGAGCAACCACGCAGCTGGTAAAAATGATTTTATAACAACAGCGTTCTCAACTCAATGCATTTCTGTATCAAGTACATCAAGTGCCTTATAAAGTTAACTAAATAAAGCCATATAAACCTAAAAATAAAAAAAAAAAACCAGCACCTACAAATACACATTTAAATGATAAGCTCAATGCATCGGAGATAACACAGTGGTATCTGAGTTCATTACCTTAAGTCTTGTTTTATACTATATGTGCTCAAGGGCAGGAAGGACGAGGCCCTGGGCATCCTGCGGTGGCTTGGGGCAGCCAACTCAGGGCTGGGGCAGGGAGGGCTTTAAGGTCCCTTCCAACCCAACCAGTCTATGATTTTCTGACTGATATTGTACTGCTTTCTAACTGCTAGCATTTTGATCACAATTGCCTGCTTTTGTTTTTTGTGGGAGGGAGACTTTTTTTAATATGTATTTTAAGTCTCATTGAAACTGTGTTTTTCCAACTTCTATTTTTTAGTATCATCTCAATCTAGAGAGAACTGCCTTCCTCACTTCCTCAGCATAAGATAAAGTATGACAAAAGAAGAGGTTGCTCCAGAGATGCACAGCAAGCAGCCTTCATCAGCCAAAACACAACTGGGAGAATGCTTCCCCAACACAGGGCCTTCTCTTATTAACTGTTATAAAAATGGTCACTCAGCAATTACATAAAACTGCACTAGGTGAAAAACTGTATTAGGTAAAAACAACTGACACATGCATAAGAAGAAAATCATAACCTGTAGTATTTTAAGTGTATCGATTAGAAGTATGTTTAGTGTCTTTTTTTTAAAACTAGCCTGATCTTAATTATCAACTCTTGAGTTACCAAAACATGTAAGTAACTAAATCTCCCTACCCGCTCAACATCTGTGCTAAGTTTCATTACTGCCATAGCAATTTCGTATTACAAAATAAAATAAAAAAAACCCTTCTCTAGTAGCACTAGGGAATAAGACAAGTCATCAACACAGGCATATAGGGTTTCAGGAAATCATCTGTGAGACACAGATCCCAAGCTAAACACGACACAGATGACACACGGGTTACAGCACGCATTCTGCTGCGGACAAGGCAAATGCAGTGGCAGTGTCAGCACTGATCCACCTGAAGGATGAGTCAGGAGGTCAGGGACTGTGTCCATGGCCAGCAGTCCCATACACCCCCAGATTCAACAACTCCCACCTAAGTCACTCAGTGTGACTCAGTGTTCTGCCGACTGAAAGTAACACAAGAGCATCCTAAGCTAAACATTTTGACATATTGGACAGAACTTTAAAAAAAAAAAAAAAAGAAAAAAAACCATGCTGGGAATTTCATGCACTTACATGGCTATGGAAAAT